>VYZW01026235.1:1756-20702 GCA_013401315.1 Balaeniceps rex
TTATGATTTTGAGATACTACTCCAGATACAAATTCTACTCCTCAGGAGATGATCCCTTTTTAAAATTCATTTATAAAATGCAGTTGCTGATCAAAGAAAGATCAGGATAACATACTTTGAACCTCAGAAGTATTATCCTACAATGGGTTAATTGTCTATGTGCACCTTGCACTGCCTTAGGCCTCATTTGATTTAGTAACCTATAAACAGCTCAAATGTCAGAGTTTTATTACGTCCTTGTATACATTCTACAAAAACTGATTCCAAAGAATATTTATTGAACTTGGATGAAATACATGCTCAGAACAGGTTTAATACGTAAAACAACACCCTTCTCTTCTCTCTTTGATGCATCATTCCTACAAATAAGTAAATTCCAAACGTAATGTGGACCCTTGTGGACCAGCCATCTTTTGCAAGCCAGAAGTGTCACCAAGGCAGATCACAATCCCAGCTCTCAGGCTGGTGCTCAATTCTGAATGCCGAATGCATAAACGAGATACTTTCTAGGGTTGAAAGAAATTATTAAACTTTGAGGCATTATGGAAATAATTTGCAGATGTAATTTTAGGATTTTCTGGAGCTTATATTTCTCAAAACTTGTGACAAAACACAAGGCATCCATAACTCCTTATGGAATGTTGATGGAACAACATGGAGTTCCCATGGTTTTTTCACACCTGTTTTTTTTTCTCCACCTTGATTCCCAAATGGAATCAAGAAGTTACCTGAAATATATTTTTGTACACTGAAAGAATAAAAGGCACAAGTAGAACGAAGCAATCTAGTTTATACAAGCTGATCTGTTTACTATTTTTTTTTTCCACTGTGAACTTATCCCCATACTGCACAGACCTCTGCACTCATTTCAACTTAAAAACCAAAGATCAGTAACAAGTTACTAACACACAGGTAATCCTCATACAATGAAGGCTGTTATGAATCTCTTATGAAGGCTCTCACTATGATTTCCTAGAATGAAGGCTCTACCTGCATTCCTCAATAAAATCTCATTAATAACAGGAATATCACAGTAATGAGTAGAAAAACAAATAATTTAAAAATCACAATTCAAACCTACTCAAATTCTCAGCCATGGTTTCTAGGCTTTTTTCCTACATACCAAGTCAGTTCACATATAACCTGTCTCAGAAGGTCCTCTTCTAGTGTGAAACTACTTTCACTGCATGTGCACGGAACCTACATTTCTCTTGAAAAGTGATTAATGCAGCTTTGCAAAATCATGCACTGAACTTCAGAATTTGGTGTTGACAAGGGCTCCCTCTTGTGATAATATACTGAATTCAGATTCACTCTGAGGTATTAGACTGGACGGTTAGTTTATGAGTACAAATGCTTCAGTAAGGGGTTAGGGAATGTCAGGATTGTGCCCTGGAAGTTGGGGGGGTGTATGCCTGTCCTACCTGTTAAAAAAAAAAAAAACAGATGACCTGGAAGTTAGGAAGAAAGATACATGCAATGACATNTTTATAAAGTAAAATAGCCTGCTATCAATAACATGAATGTTCTAATAAATATATAAAATTGAATTTATGAAGGTTTATAAATGACAACATCTTTCTTTGGAATTTTTCCAAAGTGTTTATGCATGGATAGAGCTCTTCAACAACTGCTTCTATTTTAATTCAGTTCTCCTTTGACTCACTTATCAGAATTACTTCTAGCAAATTTTCAATAAATACATTCTTTGATTAAAACCAAATTGTCTCTTTCTCTTTTAAAAATAATTAAAATGCCATTCTCTGATTTGAGTCAAATAGGAAAAAACACCATATTTGTTTAAGTTAATTTCATTCCCTAACTACAGATCAGGGAAAACAAATTCAGCAAGGTCTGCAGGCATTAGGAAACTTGAGACTCCTAAATAAACATTTTTTCTAGTATTCATTACTTTCTCCTCTCAGAGCCCAAACCCAAGGAACAAAACTTGATCTCTAGTTTTTTGCAGCTGCAAAACCAAAACCACTGCCTGAAATGTAAACTAATTGAAAATGGAAATTACATACTGCAGGCAAAAGGTTACCTGAATACATGCTACCCTTTCAGCTGATTATAGCATGTCAATACTGCGTGAATACAAAGTTTTATTATCCTTTTCAGCTTTGGTTTGGTCATTTGCAATTGTAGGTACTGCATATGACATGAACTATAAACTGTTAGTGTAAATGCCAAACTGAAAAGATGCATACATGTAGCTCAGAGTGACTTGAATTAAGTAGCCATTGTCAATGAGCTTTGCAAACCATAGTATATTCCTAAAATGTCATCTAAACCCAGTAGCTGGCTGCATGAAATCTAGATGTTCTTACATTGTGTCATTATCCATTTGCCTCCCCCAAATAAGTTAACACTGGGACAATGCTGTCTTTGAGGAAAAAAACCAGTTTTCATCAGTTCCAGATAGTTATTTCTCACAATAGAAATCTGAAGGTGTTTATTCCTCCAACCTACAGGTTTTTATGTATCCTACTACCTTTTCTTCTTTTACCTTATTTGGTACCATTTTCTATAGTAATAGCTCAAAAATTCTGACTGCACACAGGATTATCTATTGCATAAATTGGAGCAAATGGATACAGATTTTTCTATAAAATACCTTGAAAGTGTACTTGACTGTAGTAATTTTTATATCAAAACATCATCAGCTATGTAGTTTTGTATAAGGTATGTAGGATTTTCTCAGCAGGATGAAAAAGCAAGCAGCCACCTCCAAATAAATTTGCCATCTGAGATTCAGCAGCAGAGTAAAAAGCTGGAGCCAATCTGGAGCCCCAGCTGTTTCAGTCAAATTTCTTAGGGCTGCAAAGTTTCAGTCCAGGAAAGTCTCAGACAAGCATTTTGGTCACAACAGACCACATGCAATATAAGAAGGCAAGAAAGGGAAACAGTAGAATACCAAAATGATTGGGTGCTGCTTCTATTTTGGCTTCACTGGTTTTAACGTGCACTCAGTAGCCTTAGTGGAGAGCAAGGAAGCCCAAATTGATAGGCTGTCCCAAACTGCTTAAAGACAAATACAATATGTTTGTATTAAAACACCGTAGACTGATTTTTGAGTGTGTGGGAGGGAATTTTTTAAACATTCAGTTGGGAGAAATGGGAGAGTTACTTCCTTTTGAGATACAAAAATATATATAATAACACAAGACTGAGTTACACGAGTAATTACAAATTTCTTTGGCATTCTGAGAAAATTATGAAGTGTATGTTTATGTCAGCTATTACTTTACCTACTGGTCCTAGGATAATGGCAGTAAATGAAGGAGAGTAGATAATCCTGTATGTGAAATCACATCTTTGTATATTTATTTTGTAATGTATTTTTAAGCACCCAGAGAAGCAGATAAATCATAATGGCCCCTTCATATTCATTTACCAGCAAAATACCACCAATAAAACAGTCAAAAGAGTGACATCTACAGAGTCCAGACAGTACTAGGCATAAAATGAGTTTCAAAAATACCTCATTTAAGCTTCCACAGAACTGGAGTTAGTTGTAAATACGATACCACAGTGTTGACAGATATAACAATGTTTCATAAAAGAGGGATTCAACTGAAGAAGTATATGTGGCACTGTAAGAACAAATCAGCCAGCATATCCTATTATTCGTTATCCAATTCCAAATTATTCCCAGAAATTCTCATTAGATACATTAAAATAATTTAAGTCACACAAATAGAGCTTTGTTTACTCTTGACTTATACTTAACTGGATTGAAAACTAAATTTTAGTCCTTTTCATATATCATCAGTGGAAGCATTCGAGGATATTTGAAAGGCCAATTTAGAGATTTAGCCCAATACCCAGTTAGCTGTAATGGAGGAATTGAGAGTTAGGGGTTAGCAGACCCCATATTGCCCAGACCTCGTATACAGGCATTACTGGACTGTGGATCTATCAGAGGAATGGTGCTGGGGTTGTGAGCTGTGGCTGCAGGAAGCAGATATGTTATCTCTGCTGTTTTTTGCCAAGATAGGAGGATTCACTACTGGCCATTTCCAGCTACTTTACATCTTCTCCACACCACTGACATAAGCAGATCAGTCAAACTGAACCCTAAAAAAAGTAATTATTAAAAGTAATTTACCACTAGTTCAAAATAAAATTCACCTTTGGGGCTTTTTTCTACCAGATCTTTTTCTACCTGATCATTTTATTGATACAATAAGCATTAAAGGCGACATAAATCTACTTACTAACTCCAGTATTGTTTTTATGTACTAGGAACACATCATTTGTATTGAATACGGATATGCCTGTGAGTATGAAATTGTATCTGTAAATGTGCATTCTGAGTGGTTAAATACTTGCAGAGTTTTCCTTGCTGTGAAATGTTCTCAGTTTCAAAGCTTTTGTGAGAAAAATCAAATTCTAGACAACTGTGAGAAAACAGAGAAGGGAAAAAAGGAACCCAAGTGCAACTTGCTGTTACCAAGCCATAACTTCATTCTAGCTGTGGCTTTAAACAGGAAACCGCTGTCCAGGCAAGATGTGCCCCACAAATAGTCTGGCCATGGAAAAATAAATATAGCCTTCCTAGTCATGCTAGTAGGTAAGCAGTCACATGATTTGGCAAAGCAAAATATTATCTGTTGATAATACAGACCATACAACTACATATCCAGATAAGTTAGGTGGAAAAAAAATTGGTTTTAATTATTTGTTTGCTAAGGAATTACCGGGTCAGCACATTTATATTTACTTAATTTGTGCTTTCTTTTTTTTTTTTTGTTTAATTTTTTAGTATTATGCAGATACATTGCTGAAAAATACTGGAAATGAGTCATGCTTCCTATGAAGTGATGAACACCGTCTCTTATTGGTATGATCTAAGCTAAAAGTGCACTGCAAAATCAGGTCATAATTTTATACTCATTCCTTTCAATATTAAAGGATAATTAGCACTGACTTGGAATGGAAGATGATGTAGTTCTCTTTTATGCCTTCTAATATCTCACAGATAGGATCTGTATATTTTCTGATGTGGCCTCAGTTATACATATATATATTTAAAACAAAACAAAACTACTTAGAGTCTTGAAAGAAACTTGGAAAGATTTCTTTATACAATTGCAAAATTTTAGTTTTAGTCTCTTTACTTAATATAGTCCGAGAGATCCTATGTACTACCATGAAGCTTATCAACTTTTGCCCAAGGAGCAACCTAGAATCACTTCTCTAATACAAATTTTCTAAAGAGAGAAGTGTAACAATGTGCCTACGGACAAAAGAAACAAACAAAAGCCCTACCCAAACTCTGCTGCGCAGACAATTCACCTCTGAACAGGGAGGGACTGAGGACGAACTACAGTTATTAGTCATGGTGCTTAATAGAAAGCACGTGGCTAATGTAGTATGATAAGGGTGATACATACACCCACACTAAAGTTGGACCAGAGCAATTTACGCTGGAGAGAGGATACTTCAACAATGCTAAAGATCACGGTTGGAAAATTACTGTTTTTCAGTTGTTAGCGTATCCTAGATCCCACAATTTACACACATCTTATTACAAACTATCAAGCTCCTCTTGGAAAAGTTGACTGAATCACTAGGAACCTCTGCTGAAGTATAGCCATCCAGAAGGTTAGACATATGGGCAGAATGGCTTTCTAATTGTTGCTAAAAGGGAAAGAGAAACAAGATCAAAACAAAGAGGCTTTTTAATATTTTTAACTGCTTTTTTTTGGTTTTTTGGTTTGTTTTTTTTTTTTTAAGTTTAGATTCTGAATGAAAACAAAATATCATATTCATTTTAATTCAATTTTGACAATCTTTCTTTCCTGATAGTTCACTTATTATAAAGTTACTTTTTTGATTGAATAAGATATATATATCCCTATTGCTAGCATCACTGAAAAAAAAGTTGAGAAAATTCTGACAAATTAAACCCAGTTAAGCTTGAAAAGTAGAGTTTTGCTTAAAGAGATCTCTTCTGCCTGCTATTTAATTCATACTGTTTTAAAGGAAAGAACATTTGGTATACATTTTTTGCAAATATCACTCCATACAAATTCAACATAACACCAGAACTTGCTAGTGGAAACAGCACACAAAGTAACAATCAAACTAGTCACTTAGATTAAAGGATATGCTATTACAGTATTGCAATTTCATTTGTAACAGAGGACAAAGAAACCCTTCTCTTCCTCCTGCATCAGATATTTGTTGCAGGGAGCTTGGCAGGCTGATTCTTCCTGGCACAAAACCAGCCGAACATCCCGGGCTACCTTGACAGTCTCAGTCCTGCAGCTGTTTTAGCGCAAGGTGCTTTGGCATGACATGCATGGGGATGGGCTGTGCTCTCCCGGACTTGGGAGCTGAGGTGCGCTGAGCTGATCCATCCTCTGCCACTTGCATGTGCTGGTACTAAACAGTACTCTGGTGACTGCCAGGAGCAGGGTTTCCTTCCCTTTTAAAGGGCTGAGCTTGAAATGGGAAGAGAGTATGCTCTTAGGCATAACTTTGGGGTTTGTTTGCTAATTTTGCTCTTGCCTTGCACAGAGTGCAGAATCTCGCTGCTATGATTTATTTGCAGGTCTTAGGTGTATTTTCTGAGCGTGGGGGTATTTTATGGTTGTTCTGCCCACAAGTTCATCCAAATGTTGATGTCATATGTGACTGTCATTGGGATACAGAAAATTCCATTTTGACAAGGCTTTTCTTTCAAATGGCTCACAACCCAACAATTTCAAGTTTATATTGGTTAAAGAGAAGGCCAACTCCCACTCCAAAAGTTTTTCTACCTCTTCACATTTCACAATGGACATGTCTTTCCTTTGTAATAGAATATGTATCAATTATTTATCATTATATTCTTGCACAAAAAATGCCTTTAAGCATTATGAAAGAAATTATGAAGGTGTGCTCAGCACTACATGTATAGCTGAAAGTCACATGAGCCAGAACAAAAATCATCGAGTTTTACATTGGACTCATCTGTGTTCTGACCTATGAGGATCTCAAGCTAATACTATTAAAAAAAAAAAAAAAAACCACCACACATTCATATTTAGGATTGTTTCTGTAGGTCAGCAGTGTTTTATTCAGTGTTAAAAACAAAATTTCATCCCACTGCTGAGTTAGTCATTGATATCTCACAGAAATAAATACGGCAGGATCTTTTGCCTTTTAATCCATGTTAGTTGCTTAGGCAGGTACAAGCATGGAACAATATGTGGACAACAAAGTTAAAGACATATAGGTATATTTAATATTAAAGACATTGGATACAACATCCAGACAACAAAAAACCAAGAACAACAAAAAACCAAGAACAACATTGGCTAGAAAAACTACTTGTTGCTGGCAATTTCTATGAACAGAAAATGCCCCTGAACTGAACATAGTTTAGCTGCAAACATAAGTAAGGAAAAGTCAGAGTCAGAGCAACTTCAACATTTTTTGAAACAACATTATAGCAATACAGCAGCCTTTTGCATTTTTTTTATCTAGCAAGAGCTATTTTATATACCTTGCTGACTCACGAACATTGTTGGCTCATTTCTTCACCGAGATAATGAAGAAGGATGTATGCTCCCAGCTGAGCGTTCCTCAAGCATTAACTATAGGAGCAGCAAAGCCTAGGGAGAAAGTCTGAGTTAATTCCTATAATAAACCATTTTTTATATAATTGTTAATAAAGCTAAACCCTATGAAGGGAGCAAATATCTTACCTTATGTTGAACTAGTTATTTTTCAGTATACCATAACAAAGTTATACCCTATTGCATTTTTCACAGCTAACATATCTGGTTTAAGTTATACTTTGATAAGCTTAGAATACAAGTTAAGGAAACAAAATGAGATTCAGCAAACAAGAGTCTAGCACATACCCACTATGAACTTCTGATATGCTGAGATAACTAGCAAGTTAGAGATATGTAAGTCCAAAGGCCGTTCTTATCCTCTCTGATATATGCACACTACGCATGTTATCATTATTTATTTCCCTGGCAACTTTTTTTTCTACTGGCACTTCTCTGGCTGTTCCTTCCACAGCCCCTGACTTACCTTTTCCTCTGTATCTGATTTAGTTTTTTTTGTTTCAGTTCACTCTTGAGCTAATGACCGGGGATATACCTATGCTGCATAAATAGCCAAGCAGAATTAAATATATTAACTTCTTTATTAGGATACCCAGCCCACAACAGCACACAACTCAGCAGGTTATAATTCACTGAAGAAGCTGCTCATCAGATCCTCAGCATTTTGAAGTTAGCAAATGATGCTAATTTACAACAGATGATGTCATAGCATAGGAGTCAGCTTTTCAATATTTAGACAATTGAAAGACCTGCCAAGAAACAGAATTGAATGACAGTTAAAAGCAGCAAAGGGTAGAAAAACAGTAACAACAAACTAATCATTTAATGCCTTTAATGGTGGTGCTTCAAAAACCATTTTAGTAGAATCTTCCTTGGATCCATTCCCTCCAGTATGTGAACTCTTTTTTTAATATGTAGCTTGACTCTTATAACTGTTTTTTTAATGATAAAAACTGAAGGACTTGTTTATAGCAAACAAAATACAGTAGATTTATGAATAATATTACTCTCATTAATAGAGTATTTGTTACTTTAAAGCAAAGAAGGCCACATTCGCATGGTAAGTCTTTCTCAAGAAATGGCAGCGTGGCGTAATTTTATTATGTGGTGGACGTAAAAAAATGAAAACAACTAGAAATTTAATTGAGACCAATGATATATGTCCCACTGCATTAAAACAAATAACTAAAGTTAATATATTACAAAGCTTATACTTGCTTAGCTTGGCCTATGTAAAGTAGGTACCTCATTTTACCAGTAACAGGAGCAATCACTGGATTGGAGCTGTAGGACTTTACACTTTCATAAGTCACTTTTTGACCCTTGCACTTTATTTGGTGTAGTCAATCATTTTTATAAGATCAAATAATATCTGTTGGTCGGATTTTAATTGAAGCAGAAAATTTTTAAAGTGTGGATGTTGCCTTTCCTCATTTTCTCATACTTTATTATGTTGGGTGTACTATTTACGCAGTGAAGTCCACACTTCAGTTTCAGAAGTGATCAACAACAGCTATGACAGCAGCGTCAGCGTATAAGGAAGTGCCTCTGCAGAAACAGTAAGAACTTACACTAAATACAGGCACTATCATGAAGGATATTTCCACTTCACTGGCAGCATTCTTTCCAGTGACAGGAACAGGCATGTAGGTATGTAGAATATACATTTGCTTTATATTTTCTACCGGTCCTATATTAATTTTTTTCCTACAATTTTACTTTATCATTGCTATAGAAAAGGAATGATATTTGTATGGACAATAAGCAACCTCGAATAGAAAAAAATGTGTATAGATTAAAAAAAAAAGAAAAAGTAAGACTTCAAATTATGGATTTGATTCTGTCCAGCTCTCACTGACTTCTTATTCTAATCTCCATTCTGTCTTTGTCTAACCTCTTAAATTAAAAGCCCTGCTTGCAGAAATGCTGGATTTTTCTTTTTGTTTCAGTCTTGCATTTTTCTTTCATCTTTTCTAAGGCCATGATATATACATTTAGTCCTGACAGTTAGTTCCTTATTTTCTCAGTCACCCCACAAAAGTCAACAAATATATTTGTGGAGGAACTTGCTACAGGATTAGTGAAATCCAAGCCACACCAGGGTAATGGATCAGCTTTCTAAAGATCCCAGTGGGGCCAGAATTTAATCTAGAAAATAAAAGCCTGTAGAATCTGGTCATTGAACTACTTTTCATACACATTTCTTTGAAAAAGGTAGACAAAGAAACATTACACAACCATCGAACACCAGTTCTGGTGTTGACTCTATTTCCCCTACCTGGTAAACTGATAAATCATGAGACACATCATTTGCTTTTGGCTACAACTGAACATTCTCTAAGTCTCATATGGTTTTAGAGTTATAAATACACACACACACACACACACTTCAGTGCAAAACTTTTAACAACCTCTCAAAAATCATCTTGACCTTACCTACCTTTTTCCAAGTTAATCTGATTCCAAAACTATCAGCATTCATCACAAAGATCTGGAGTTTCATTGGTCTCCAGTAAAATGTCAGCAGCTGTATCTCCAGTGGGGTAATTTTACAGTATTTTAATAGTGTCCCTGTAAATGCATAGTAATGGTGAAGGCTAGTCCAATTTCACTACAAGGCTATCAACTTTTGTCTTTATTTTGTCACCACCAGCATCTCTTCCCACATCTGCACATTCTTCTTTTCCTCATTTCTACCCAGCTCACTACAATCTGCTTTTACTGATGGAGAATGATGTCAGAAACTTAGTGAATAACCCATGTTTTGAAAGGTTATTCATATTCAAAAGGCAGGTTTTGCTTTCCAGCTATTTTTGACCCACTGGTATTCTGTTTAAAGTGATTTTCCTAAAACAAGGGTCTCCCTCAGCTGAAAACATATGATAGACTTGTCAGCCTTTAAGGAAGATTGAAGGTTTCGTGTAACCTTTATACTAAATAGTCCCTGTAACAAATGCAGAAGATGCATCTTATGGGGGTGAGAATAGAGATTTCTCATAGTTTTCCAGGTAGACAGTAACAGCATATTAGACCCCATGGGAAAGATAAGTTACTTATGGACACCCTCCCAATGTTTTTGAACTGAAAGACTTAACTCTTCTGCATGCTAGCACCTCCGGTTTTGCTCTGAAGATTCCCTATCATATGACGATGCTGAATAAGGTGTTTGCTTTTGAGTCCATTCTTAGTCTTTCTGTTTAACTGTTATTCCTGTAAAGATGAAAAGGAAATTGAACTTCAAATATGGCTTAGGCACTTAGAGCTTTATATCAAATAACTTCACATTTTATTTGCCACATTTGAGGGGTTAACCCCCTATGTTCTTTAGCCTCATTGTAGATATCTAAACAGAATTTGTGTCTGTTTGTAAAGCCTTCTTAAAGTATTAATAAGACCTCAATATGGGGCACAGACCTTCTATATTTAACAAATATTGCATACTTTCTCTGTTCATGACAACAGTAGGACATAGAGGATTCTGGTCTTCTATTGAACACATCTCCATTGAACCAGTCTCCAAGAAGAAAGATGTAGTATTTTCTCAGTGTACAATGCAGAATGTACAAATAGATGAACATTGCAATTTAATAATTTATTATAAAGTTCTATGATTTTTAATATTAAGTCAAATTACAATTTTATTCTGACAGACACATACTTTTGCTAATAAGTATTGTCTTAATTCAGACTTAAGTATTTTTATATATAAGTATAAATTCAGAATTAACACTTTTAAAATTTTTTTTACTGTTTATGACTTGTCTTTCTCTTTAGTGATAGTTGTACCTCAGCACCAGTAGATGGCTCTGCTTGTACCCGTTCTTAGGTATGGCAGCCAGGTAACCAATACTGCCAACGGTGAAGAGAAAAAAATGTGACGTGCTAGACAGCTACAGAGCTCATATTCCAACTACTTTTGATGGGACTTAGCAGCTTTCAAAAGCGTTATCAACCATCAGTTCTTTTACTGGTGGCTGTTCAGATTAATTTTTTCTTGTTGTGCCTAATGTCTAAGGTTTTATGATTGATATTTAGTTACTCAATGATGTATAGGTAAAAATATCATTTACATAAATGAATACACTACACATATATGCACAACAATAAAAAATATATTAGTTTTGCTTAATGAGTTTCCTTAAAGAAATTGCAGGCTATTCTATCACAAATTCTCATCAACTGTAGCATACTTTCAGAAATCAGGCCCCTTCTTTAATTGCACACAACTTTGTTTTTGTCAGTTAAGAAGAGCGTGAAAGATTCATCAGCTTTATTGACATATGGGATAATGGAAGAATTTCACTCTGTATATAGGAAAAGCTGTACGTTTTGAATTCACATCTAAATTCAGGCAGATACAAAATATTATCTGTTGCAAAGAAAAAGAATGCATAAATACAGTCAATAATAGATTTTTCAATAGATACCTCTGACTGGAATAGGTGGTTCTTTGGTTTATTGAATAAAATGGGGTAAGTAACTAATCCATCATATAGACAGTGAAGTTGTGATGTGTAACTATGTTTTCACACTTAGAAATCATAAAGAAAGATTTATAATAGCTACTAATGAAATGTTTTTTGCAAAATGATCCAGCAGAAGATATATTGGATGTGACAAAGATCAAATCATCTCCACATGCTCCTACTTCATTCAGGTGTTATTGATACTGGGTTTCATAAGCATCACTCCTTTGCCTGCTGTGGAAATATTCCTGCTTAGATCACTATATAAAAGATCAGAACTCAGAAACAGCAATGTCAAAATATTTAATATTTTTAAATAATAGAATAATCAGAATATTAAAAAAGTATAGTTTAGTAATCCCCTTTAATTAACATGCAGCCAATACAATTAGAGGTGACCAATGCTTTAGTTTGTATAAATGGTATTTGTGTTTTTCAGACCAAGACTTTACAGCAAAAAAAATCCTCACAAAGTGATCAGAAAGGTCCTTCAAAAGGACCATTTTTCATTTTTTTTTCATCTATACAGGTTTGGTTCTTGCTAACATAGCCATATCGTTCCAATAATTATTGCTTATATCAGTATGGATATGAATTTTAAAATTCTTGCTGATACATTTACTAAGCTGTTCTTTTTTTTCTTATACTAGTTAGGCTTGTTTACAATTGTGTTAATATTTTACTAGGGCTTAAAATTCAACACAATTTACAATGTACAAACTTCAGTCTCGACTGTCCCAATGGCATTGATACAACTTCTGTTGCTTCAGTTTGCTTGCACATCGCCAGCATCCTGAAGGCAGGTACAAGAAAAAAACTTGTTGAGCTGTGCCTTCTCCTTCCACTTTCACCACTCTCTAGTCTGATGCGGACTGTACCTGCCATGAGCAAAGTAGCAACTGAAAAGCATCAGGGAACCACATTACATTAGATACTTCCAGCTGTGAGTGATTAACTCAGTCCATGATACTGAGTCATTTTCTAGAACTGGGATGATTTTGAAGAAACCCCAATGGAATATACACACAAATTCCTGGCAGTCAGTAAGTGCCGGCTTCCCTTTCTTTACTGCAAGCTGTTTTCATTCTTTTTAATATGCTTCTGATTTTTCACAACTTCTCTGTACAAATGAATTGGACTCCTCGGGTTTGAGATTTCAGGGAGACTGCTTTTTAGAGCTAAATCCTGTGAGCAACTGAACACTTTACATTTCCATTGACTTAGTCCCTGGACTGACTATTGAATGGGATTTGATTTGTAATTTGGTTGTAACGTCAGGGCTTTCTCTCATACATGTTAAACTTTCCACTACATAGAAGGTAGACTTTTTATATACTAGGAGTTTTACTGTTAAGAAAATCTATGCTTTCCTACAGATTGTTACAGAAACTTTTTTTTAATAAGGATTTATTCACTACTCTTTCAGAGTGAAAATATATTCCTGTTATTAAATGCATTGCACATAAATACATATAAAATAAATATAGGATACAGATAGATATAGACATCCAGTTAAGTGCAGCTTTACTTTAATAACTGCTCTCATAATAGCTCAAGCAAGCTGTAAATATCCCCTAGAGCAAATGTACACACTACGTCCTAAGTAAAAAGGGCTTGAACTTGCATTCTTGTATGAGCCAGCGGTATTGTTTCCCTACCGCTAAAGTTACTTAACCAGTTTGACCAGGATCTAGTATCCTTCCGACTAAAGGCTTAACTACTCTGTTGAGACCAGTCCCTTTCCACAGCCAGCAGAGTAAACGTTTACCCTTTTTCCTAGGAGAAGCAGTAACAGTTCATGGAGCTGCCCTTCACAAACCTTGAAGTAGCTTTCATCTTGCTGGCTTTTGTCATTTTCACCTTGTTTACCCTGGCTTCTATCTACAGTGACCCCCAGGACAACACAGAAGGTAATAATCTAGAATAAATATAGTACTTTACAGTTTTTACTAACTACTATTCTAATTATAGGTTTCGTGATCAATCTTGCTGGTAGGCTATAGTACCTGACACTAGCTTTACGAATACCATATGAAGGACACAGAGCAATCAGTTAAGGCATCGATAAAAGTCACAAGCATAGAAATTGTGTTAAGGTATAAGAGCAAGAACTTTTATAGCCAGATCTGCCCACTCGGACAGAGCCGTGCCACGCAGTTGAGAGCAGCGCTGTAAGTAGCCTCCCGGTGGATAAGTGGCTGTTCTCTGCAGGGGAGGCTTTTCTCCTAGCAGCAGTTCTGCTTCGTGGTCTGAGGAGTAAAAGGACATTTAGGCTGGCATAACTGAGGATGTTCTTGTAATCAAGGTAAATGTTTGTTTGTATTAGGCTGAGGCCAAATCTTTGCTCCCTTTTAAAAGAGTGAAAATGCCATTAAAAGCGCAGGGGGAGTCTTTCCGCCATTCAAAAGGTTTTGAAATCTGGAAAAATCCCAACCCGATCCCCTGCTAATTCTACAAAGGAGATTTAACATAACCTTACACCATCAGTGGAGAATTCCCTTGTTACAGGCGTAGTGCTGTCACAGTCACCATCATGCCACCTAATCCCCTCCTGGCAGGAGCCTCACTGGGGTCGCTGGAGTGGAGCGGGAGTAGGGAGCTCTGGCCATTCCCGCCAACAAAGCAGTTCCTCTCTTCTTCCCAACCTCCCATGGGATCACCCTGGCCCTGCCGAGCTTCCTCAAACTGGAGAAGGGGAAAGGAAAAGAGGGAGGGAGGAAGTGACTGAAATAATTTCCTGAGGCACACAGCAATATAGCTGTTGGTTTCTGCCATATCTGATGGTAACTAACCCTGCATTAACTTGATTTCTGTCTAAATCTATTGTATGGGCATGTTGCTGAGCAACCCTAATGGAGTGTTCTTAACATATGTGTCATCTCATAAAACTTTGGGCTGCTTAATAATTTGTGAAACAATAGTGATCAGCGTGAAAGGTAAATAAGTGTCGCAGTGTTTGCCGCTTGCATGCCAATTAGGTTTCTTTCTTGCTCTTCTGCTCCCTTGGATTTCACATCATCTCTACACAGAAGGGGGAAGTGTTAGAAAACAATGCACATTTCTGCAGATAAAATGTGGTTGCCATGAGAACTGACCTCATTCAGACAGCGTGGACACAAGCAGTTTTTCCTGGGAGAAGTCCATTTTACCGACATGGCAAGAACAGCAACTCCTCGCTCTAACGAGGATGGGGGGAAGTATGTGCTACAGGGGTGCAGCCCCCATGGCAGCAAGCAAATATCTACAGAGCAATTTTACACAGGCATGAACATGAAAATGAGACACTGTTTCACCTGTCTATAACTGTGGTGTGTCTTACAAGATTAAAAAGGGAAGTTAATGGAAACATATTGATTTTGAACTTATGCCTGCAAGTATGCAAAGACAAGGTTAGGTCTCTTTCCCTGCCCTCAGCTTCCACAGTAACTTATTACAGTAATGTAGTGTGAGTAGCTCTGACGGTATCTCCTTAGTGTCAAAACTGCATGAGAACTTTCCATTTGTCCTGTTTTTAATAACCGCAGCCATGCTTTCAGTTTGCAAAGTGAAAGCTAATTCTTCTGCTGAGCACTATATGAGAGCAGGGTGTTGATGTCAGATCAACAGGTGCCAAAAGTCTCGTAGACCTTGGTGTACTCAGCAGGGCTAGTTCTCACATTCCAGGGTAAGACTATATTCAAGGCCTCTTGTATGCAACAACCTTGGACGTAACTGCTGTGAGAACAAATCACAGTTACTATGCTAGTGAAATAAGCCCTGAATTCAGGCAATGTCCTCCTGCAATAACGGAGCCTTGTAACCATGTTTGCATCTTTCTCTTACAACGCTTTTTAAACTCTGCATTTAGAGGAACAACTGGCAAGCAGAGAATCTGAAATACAGCCTGCTGCCTAAGATACAGTGGCAACAGGAGAATGAAAACCATATATCCTCTTTGTGCTAACACTGAGGAGTGTCATGTTGGAAACATGTCCCTTGATTCAAATCTAACTGAAAAATCCCACAGGTGCTTGGGTGAGGAGATTGTTCTTCAAAGGACTTTTGGCATCCTCACCTTCTCATACAGCTGTAAGGCACTGGGCCAGCATCTTCTACTAACAGTTGAAAGGGATCTCATTTGATTTCCATGTTACATGTAGTCTGAACAGAAAAGGAGGGCTACTGAAGGATTCATATTTATACTTCAGTTATTTCAGTTCAGTTATTTATGTGGGGAAGGCTGTACTTTTGTGAGGAGATGTGTGTGCTTGTTTTAGTTTCTCCTGTGGCTGGGAAGTTTGCACGCTGTTTGCTTTTCTCACAATGTCGAACAAGGTGTGTATTTTTCAATTATTTATTTAGATTAAGGAAAATGAGAAATAGAAATATTATACTGTATTTCTCAAGCTTCTAAACCAATTTTTAAGGGAAATTGTCCTAAAAACCCAAACTTACCTCATGTTACAGTATTTTAGCATGGTATTGTATAGCAGAGTTTATATAGCGTGAAGCAGCAGTTACTGTGCCAGCTCAAAAGCCAGTGCTCATGTCTGCCATTTCAATGGAGGCAAGGGACTGGAAGAGAGGAGTGCGCGTGGTAAAGTGTGGCCAAGTAGAAACATCAAGTAATGTAGCTGGAAAGTGAGGGGAAGTATGCTTAACTTCTATTCAAAGACAGACTTTTCCTCCCTCAGAAAAATGAGGGCTTGTTCTATGAGATTATCCTACATTTGTGAAAATGCAGGAATCCATGCAAATGTAAACATAACGTCTTCCTTCAAAAGTCTGTTTCTAATGGAAGAAGATAAGCAGATCGCTTGGAACAACCAGGGTTCCCTTGTTCAGAAAAATAAAAGGAAATCCAAGAGCATTAATTGAGGCCCTAGTAAGACAAATTCCTAATAACATGGTAACTGAGATACTCGAAGAAGGGCACTGAACAAGTGCAGGATAGGAGTACGTCTTTGCATTAAAGATGGACAGTACTGAAAAATGCAGAAGTGCCTCACTAGATGTGTCATAAGGAAACTTCTATAGTCAAAGCCTGTTCTGTACCTCTTTTGTTGTCAAAAGATTTCTATTTCCAAATCATAACCCTAAGGAACATGAAACTTAATTCAGAAAATTAAATTTAAAACAAGGCATGTATCGTTATCATTATACTATGCATAATAG
Organism: Balaeniceps rex; assembly: GCA_013401315.1. Lineage (NCBI taxonomy): Eukaryota > Metazoa > Chordata > Aves > Pelecaniformes > Balaenicipitidae > Balaeniceps > Balaeniceps rex. The sequence continues at coordinate 18,948 of VYZW01026235.1, forward strand.
TAGCTTCTGGAAGTACTACAAAATCCTACAGAAAATCTATATGTAAGATCAAGAAAATACTCATTGCATGTATTACAAAACCTTTTTTTTCTGGCATTACATGTTGTTCCTCACAATTAGAAGTCTACAGGCTAGCATCTGGCACAACAACAGGTACAGGGCACAGAACAAAAGCCGACAAAAAAGCAAACTGCTTGGCGATCTGTAGTGGATGTGTCATTCTGAAGGAGGCTGCAGTATGTGTTTCTGGCTGCCCTTTCAGAAGAGGCTAAACCCACTGTCACAAATTATATGGAACATAATTTTCATGCCCCAGTGCCACTGTTGCTCTTCTATATAAGGAATAACAGTGAGGAAGCAGTCTCCTGGTTTCTTTCAATTCTTTCTTGTAGCAGGCAAGCCTGTGTAGCAAGCAAGCCTTGACTTTAATTCCTTTAACTATTTCACCTGTATCCCTCTCAGGAACCAAACCACAGCACCTGGAAGCAAAGCGCAATGTGCTTTACAGAGTTTTGTTTTAAGAAATATAAAAGATTACAGATTTATTGTAGAAAGGTGAAAGGGAGCAAGACATTAATAGCCTAGGATGCATTTGCTCCCAACCAGAGACAGTCATTAGAAGAGCACAGTTTCAAGCAGAGTTCATGCAATAAATCTCCCACTGGAGGGAGTTCTCTAGTCACTGTGAGCCACTAGCTGTGCTACTTGGAGAAGAATTATCTTGCAAAGACCAGAAACAACATATGAATTCCTGGAAGCCTTGCTCTCAGCAGTGTCTGTTAGAATTGAAATCTCAAGTCTGAAGACTAAAATTGCCTGTCTCACCATTCATATCTCCATAGCGTGACAAGCTAGTCCAAACACAGGGGCATGCAAGGGAGTTCTTCTATTTACTTAGCAGATTTTTGCCTCAGGGAAATTTGATTTCATATGCACTAATTGAATTTTTGTGGAATAAATTTACTGTTTTGCTCCACTTACACAGCATAATCCAAATGGCAAGACGGCAAGGAAGACACTAGCAAGAAATACTCCTTGCCCCATAAAATTTGTTTTTCCTTATCTATAAATATACATTTTTTTTCCCAGAAAGAAAAACAACTATACATATAGAGGGAAAAAAGGAAGGATTGCCTATACTAAACCACTATTTTAAAAAGTTACTTAAATTAAAATGATAAGATGCCTTTTTTCATACTGGCACCCCAATGCCTCTCCCTCCCCACTGGTACAAAGTCCATAACTCTGCCACTAATACAGAAGTCTGGGGAGGGATTCTGTCTGTATTCATTAAGACTGAGTTGTGGTAGTCATGTGACAGAAACAGTATTTCATAAAAGCTCTAGTTATTACAAGGTAAATACCATCCTTCTGTGATAGTAGAGACGACACACTGACTGTGTTAAACACCATATTTGAGTTTTTCAATTACTTGTTCCAGCCTGATGACTCAGAATACCCTGAACTCAATGCCTAACTATCTATACAGGAGAGATGGTGGCTGGGAGGTTAGTCAATAAGAAACATGAGTTTCAAGTGCAGCTCTGAACTTCAGTGTCTCTCCAGTCTTAACACTTATGGTCTGCTTGGGTACATGAGGAACTGAGCCTTTGTGGGCATGCAGGTGGAAAAGCAGTAGCCCTTTTTCTACCATAACCAGTCAACCATGATTTAGGAGGTATGGGTCAGCTTAAAGTCATTCTCAAACCTGAGAGGATTTTATAGAATCATAGAATGCTTTGGGTTGGAAGGGAC
>VYZW01026238.1:1517-18740 GCA_013401315.1 Balaeniceps rex
GCCATCCTATGAGTAGCTTGGGAAAGAATTTGCAGTAAAAAAATATATTAATCAAATTTAGTCCTTCTTTCTGTTTGCAAATTGCTTGAACAGATTGTGAGATCTTCTTATTTGTTTGCCATCAGCTATTCTTTACCAAATATTATGGTGAGGAAAACCGAGCCTACTGATTGACCAGAGCTTGCTTGCTGATGTTGTAAATATNTAAATATATAAATATAATGTACTTCTATACATAAAATAATTTTATATGCCACCTGTGTGATCCATCACTTCAGAAAATATTATAAATTCCCTGTTCCTTAACTTTTTTCAACACAAAATGTTACATTTCTCCAAAAAGGCTTTCCACAGATATTCCTAGCAATAAAACTGTTTTTCATGCAGATTCTACACTAACCATTTGGAGTCTGTTTATCTCACAGCAACAGTGTCCAATCTAGTGTCGATCAGATCCATGCTGGGCTGGCAGTATCAGTGGTCCATATGTATATAGCACTCACAAGGATGGCTGCATACATACTATCCTGAAAAATCTTTGTCATGAAAGCTGATCTAGGACCTTCTGTTTACTCTTATTTACTCCTGATTGTACAGCTTAAGTCTGGTAATATCATATATTGCTTCCATCTTTTTATTCATACTGGCAAATCTTATTAAATGGGGCTTTCTTGCAGTTGGTCCTTGTATGAATACATCTTTGGTTGAAGGTAGATGGTAAAAAAGGAAGTTGCAGATTGGAGCAAACCATGGATTCTTTTCCTTCCTGTCATATTGAATACCTATATATTCACTCAAGCTTTTACTTGAAGTAAGGTTTGGGAAGTGTTGAATTCCCTAGAGGGTGTGCTGAGATTTTTAATTTAACTCTGATTACTTCAACAAACACAATGCATTTGCATTTTCAGGGCAGGGAAAGCAATGCTTAAATGAAACTTAATCCCATATTTTGAAAATTTGCAAATGATTAGAACTCTGTTACTGGTCACTTTGGATTTCATTAAAAAGTAATGGCATGAAAAAATAGCAAGCCACAGTATTCCTTCATAATTTGAAAATATAATGTTACAGATAATCGAATGTAATTGTCCAGAGGTTCAAGGAAGTGTTTCCACAGACAATAATTTATATAACAAGAAAGAAAACCCCATTGTCCACTTAGAAGGGTTAAAGGTGAGGAAGTGGGAATATAAACTATGCTATGCAATCAAATTCTTGACATAATTGCATTTGTTTTTGTCTTTTGTGTGCAAAAGTGACATCAAATCATGTATTCTAAGGCTAGTATTTACTTTAAAGAAATCTTTCTGCACATGCATTAGAAAACATGAAAGAAACTATGTAAAAGTTCAAGCGTTCAGCACGTTTAACCATTTATGAGTTATTTATTAATATTTTATTAACTATTGCTTAAAAGAACAGTAAAAATGCTGCTCACCAATTCAAAGAACATAAGTGATCTTTACTTTAATGATTTACCATATAAGCTTTATGAAATTATGAAACGTGCTGGTTGCTACAGTACACATGCATTTCTCTGACGGAATAGATGGGAAAGTAACATAATACACATTGCATTCTCTTGCATGAAGAATATAATTCCTTTTGGATCCTTTTGAGTCTGTCCGACTTTTTTCTTCTACTGACTTAATTTCCTATCTTTACTCTTTCTTACTGAATAGTATCCTTTGATCATGGTAAAAATGCATCCAGCAATTGAATCAGCCCCTTTTTGAAAGTGAACCACCTTATGATGCACTTTTTTAAAGTATCTGTTGCGTTTTCAGCAGTTGAACAGTGACAGATTTTGAAAGATTGTGAAAAAATACTGCTATTTCTGCCAGCAGGAAGTGTTTCATGAATGCAAAAACTACAGAAAATAGAGCTCAAATTCATACTGTACAGGGCATTTTTACCACCTTGTATATAATACACTATACATCATAATCTCTCCCTAATTTCTGTCTTGCTCTACAGGATATACACTTTCATGAACAATTCATAATAATAATAACTAAAACAAATAGTGGTTGTTATTTTGACTGTGATTGTTTTAAAATGTCAGGTGAGTATAACAGATTGTGCTGTTTGTCTGTGTAGACTCTGAAACAAATTCTCAGTAAAGGGGGTACAACCAAAGTTACTGAAACATATCAAATCATTTGTGTGACTGGAACACTAAAATCTGACTGTAATCTAAGAGATATAAAGTTGGTAGAAAAAATCAGAGAGGACGGCATGTAATAGTAAGGACATTTAAATGTATAGACAACTCAGAAGAGAAAAACCTGGGAATATTACAGATAAATTTGTTAGCTAGGTGTCGTGGTTTAGCCCCAGTCGGCAACTAAGCACCAAAGTCCAAAGGCACGGCTTTGGCAATGTGTACGGATCATCAAATCCAACTGAAGAAGAGATGAGCATATCCTTAGCACATAACTGAAGAAAAATAGGGGTTGTATGGGTGAATCAGATTGGGAGAAAAATGCTAGAAGCATCATGCAAACAGTAACAAGGGATCATTGACATTCCTGATTGATAGTTTTCTGTCTAGTTTCTACCTACCACTAAAACTCATGGATGATCCAAAGATTGGGAGAACAGTAACAATGAAGACAGGATGTCCGCAGAAGAATAATGTAAATAGCCTGTAGAGCTGCCTTAAAGAAGAGCTTTAAGACAGGCAGATGGAAAGTTACTCATCCTGGGGTGCAGAAAGCTGGCCAAAATACATAAGACAAGACCGCATTTTTAGAAGACAGCAAACATATATACCCTTCAGGACAAAGTGTGTCTTGGAGATATCCAAACAGGTTGTAAACAAGCCAACTCATCACTGCATATACTAGAGCTATGGCAAAACAGAGTCCTAAACAATCTAATTTATCCTACCAAGAAGTTTGATAAAAACTATCTGAAGTATCTCTGTGATGCACTACAGTCTATGATATTGATGTACTCGTATTTTTGTAGATATGACTTTCATATCTAGAAGAGATATTTTTTAATGATGGGTTGTTTCTGGTTGTTTACTAGACGTTCTTAAAGTTCTGTACTAGCTCCTCTCTCCCTCTAGGCAAGAAGACTGAAGTAGGTGATTTTCATCTTCAAAAATCTACCCCAGTTTTCTGCTTCTTCCAAAACTTTGTACAAGGCCTGGAATCTGTACTGGGATTGTGGGTAACTACTGTTTTGTCTGTGTGTTTATCCCTTTGCTTTGTACATGTAAAGTATCCCAGATGCAGACACAGAAAAGGCTAACTTTTAACAATGTAGCCTAAATATATTTGCCCTTATTTTCTCCGATCTCTGTGTATGCTTAGAGTAGAACTATTGGCCTCCAGTTATAATGCTAGCATCCAAGTTCTAACTCTGTCATCTAACTTGTCAAAGTGTAGGTATTGCATCTAACGTGGTGGATATCTTTGGTCTGAGATCATAGCTGCCACTTCTTTCATGGTTTTCATCAGATAATATTAATGTTTGATGGGTTTATTTAGATCACATGAATCAGTCCATGACTGCGCTCATTTGGGTTTGCAATAACAATTGTAGAACAAAACATGTTTGTAGGCTTGTTTACCTTTAAAATATCTCTCAGTTCTTAAATGTATCAAATTCTTTTTTCAATTTGTCTTGAAAGATGCTTTTTCTTGGTGTCTAGTTCACTGGGGTAGGTGATTTGTCTACTGCAATGAAGTGTTCTCCTTTAAAAGGTTTGAGAATAGAGAATTTTGAGAATATTCCTGGTATCTCTGCACTATCCTGTGGAATTTTGGCAAGAATCTTTTAAACTAACTTCATGTCTAGGCAGGTTTTATTGTAAAACTGGTCATATATCAGCATTTACTATTTGGATTATTATTAAGTGACACCGTCTTTTAAAACAAGACAGAATAGTCAGTTGACCTTTTACTGGTATTTTATGCCCTGAATATGAAATAAGTTTTGACTTCCACTTTCGTACCCTTTTTTAATCTGAAGCATTATCACAAGAATAACAAGCCATTGTGTGTCATTATCTGCTTGGAAACAATTCTGCTATTAACGTCTAGCTGTATTCTGCAATCTGAAGCAATTTCATGTGCATTCACTGAGCCTGATTCTCTAGGACGCTGAGTTTGGTATAATCAGAATAATATTTCATGACAACTTTGCTTAAGGGTACATTATGGTAGTTAAAGGCAAATAAAATATACATTAGGAAAGAATCAGACCTTTCCATTTTCTTTGCAAAACTTTGTTATATTCCCTTTTTTACAGATATTCTGTCTTCTGCTTACTTTACATATTTGGGTTAATGTTGCAACTCTAAGAACTACACAGTTCAGATTTTTTAAATGAAAGCTGAAATTTCCAAGCATTATTCTGTAAAATGAATCAAATTATTTTTCCATGATATCAGAGCCCATAGAGATTCACTTATATCTTGCCTATTCTAAGTTGGAGTACTTTAAATGTAAATATTGTTCCACCATGACAAGGAATTATAGTTGAGACACTGAAACGTCTAGTGTAGCTAGGAAGTTCAAGAGAATGTGACTTTTTATTTCCTGATGCCAACAAGGAGAAGTAATGAGGGAGTAGATATTTAAATTACAGATCTAAGAATTCTGCCATCCCCACTTAAAAGTATGGAGATATTAAAATTTTCTATTTAAGAGATTACATCGCCTGTGGGACACCTGTTTCCTGGTTAAAGTAGAGGAGGTTTTGATTAGTTTGGATTATTATTAAGACAAATACATAGGTTCTAAAGCAAAAACAAGGTCAGCTAAATTTTGCAGGAAAAAGATCACATCAAAAACAACACGCGGTGCAGAAAAGATAAAACACTGCCATGCAAAGAAGTTCAGGTAGCAGGACAGGGACAGAGACACAAATCCTAAACCAGTGTATCTGCAGCAGAGAGAAAGAAAAAAAAAAAATGCTTACAGGAGATGAAGAGTCATGGGGCAAAACCAAGGACTTCATATTCCACTGCAATAACTATCCAAAAAATAAAAGGGGAAAAACAGCAGCACCTACAGTGCTTAAGAATATTGAGAATTCCAGGGAGCAAGAGGATATCTGCCATATGACCTTAACAGCTTCAGAAACTCTTGATTTAAATGCTCTGCAGGAAAAAAAAGGCTGCTATATTTGCAATTGAGCTATTAGATCACAAACCAATTCAATTGCAGCTGAATCACGGGACCAGCTGCAATATGAGCCGCAGAAATATTGATAATATTACAAATATTACACTAGAGAAATGTAGCTGAGAGCTGGTGATATACAGTATATGTGCTCTGAGTCCTGTAAGCAAACACAAGCTGTTAATAAGAAATCTGTGAAACAAGCAACATTATCTTTTGGAGTCTGTAACAGCTGACAGGCAGGAATACCTTGCTGAGCAACAGTGTAGCATCAAAAAGAGCAACTTGCTCACCAAGTGCCATCAAAAATAGTCCAAACTGAAAGAGGGAGGACAACAGCATCCCAGTATAATGGGGATCATCCACTCTTCCAGCAGCCCTAATAAAACAATTGAAGAAGGAACAGGCATATCTTCAAAGAAAAGGTGTTGCTACACCTTCTGAAATAAGCACAGTGTGGATCTGCCTCCAAACAGTGGTGACAAAGTTTTTTGGTAAACTAGAGATTGGCATTGGCTCAGAAACACTTAACAGTGAAGAATAACGTTGCTCATGGACAGCCCCTGCGGGGCTCTTGCCTGCTTTGCTAACATTCAGGAATGACCGTTTTGTGTTAAATTACACAAGCTCTCCTCTCACCTGACAAAGTTTTCTTCATCCTGTGGTAAGTACCTCCGAAAATTAGTAACTATGGATGCTTCCAGGAAGCATTCTAGTTTACACTGAACTTAGTATAAACCAAACGAGGCACTTTCCAGGTGTTAAGATCAGAGCAGATAATAGTTTTATTTTAGGAAATGGAAAGGGCAAGGGAAAAGTTATGCAGTGCTATGACATCAAGTTACAGTGACTTTTAACTAAGAAAGAACACAAGGCTGAGTGGAGAAAAGCTGATAATAAGTTTCCCTACTTTGGACAGTCGATTTCTTTGCCCAACCAAACCCTAAGAAAGGTACCAGCAGAAGTATCACCACAGGAGCCAGAAGCACTTTAACACTCTGGGCTCAGTTCACTTTCTTGTTGGTGATTTGCATCCACATTCCTATATGCAGGGCGAGTGCCATCCATGAGGCTGCAAAGCAGGGCTGCTCCAGTTTCTCTTGCTGGAGCCCTGTCGAACTCCATGTGGAAATAAATGCTGATTGAGAAGTATGAGAAGGACTCTAGTCTCCTGGTTCTCACCTGAGAGAAGACTGTGATCTAATTCCCGCTCCAGTTAATGTTATTTGTACCTATTGAAATAGTATTGGCAGGAAAATAATCTTCTCTTCCCTTGTCTTACAACCCCAAATAATTTACAACTTAGCAGATCAACAATGGGAATTCAAATTCACTGAGGCAGAGAACAGAACTAGACCTGGGTCTCCTACATGCTTCAAAATTTACCTAGCCTTTAAGATACTAGGAGAAGAAAGATTGATGAAAACGACCCTGGCCCATTTGTGAATCTTGTCCTGAAAATACCCCAAAAAACTATTCAGCAAAGATAATCCAAATCTGTAACTATTTGAGGGTACTAAGTGAAACTGCATCGTTGTTGAATTTAGTGCTTGAAAAAAATAATTCACCCAGCTTTTATCTACAGTTTTGTTTAAAGGGAACTAAGCATAAATTCCAGGCAATTTAATCACTAATATTATAAGACAGACACATTCTCACAACTTGAAACAGAGATATTCTTAAGAAGCAGCAAGAGAGGGGGGAGCATTCTGTTTCCCAGTAATGAATGTTCAGTTGAGATCATTTATGGGACAGTAAGGGAAGTGCAAAGAGTATAATGACTGACAGTAAAAAGAGATTTCTGCCCCATGCGGTCACGGTGTTATTCTGCAAAGGGGGACTATAGGATACAAATACACAAGCTGACCTGACTCCAGTACGTTCAGACAAGAATTGTAATCAGAAAACTGAAGGTGCTATAGTCTACTGAAATGCCCTGTTCAGACAATGTTACACTGCAGTGAAATGTGAATGATTTGTTGCTAAATGGGAATTTGAGCAAAAGATACCTTCTCAGTACCCTCAATGCCTTCTGCAGAGTCAGCGGGAATGGCGGCCAAGAGACAGGTGGTGATGGCAGAACAGACAGAAAAGGACCCCTCCCTGGCAGTACTGGACCATCACAACACACAGAAGTTTATAACACAGCCTGTGCTGAAACTGAGGTGCTCCAAACAGGATTCTGCTTCCTCTCCACTGAATGTAGCCCCTGTAGTGGGTTGACCTTGTCCAGCTGCCAGCCATCCACCCAGCCACCCTCTCACTCCCCCACTCAACAGGATGAGGGAGAAAATAAGGTGGAAAATCTTGTGGGTCGAGATAAAGACAGATCACTTACCAATTACTGTCATGGGCAAAACAGACTTTCGATTTGGGGAAAACTAATTTAATGTTTTGCCAATTAAAAATAGAGTTGGAAAGTGAGAAGCAAAGCTAAAAAATACCTCTTACCCCCCCAGGCTCACTTCAGTGCCTCAGCCCCAACTCCTCTACCTCCTCTTCACCCCACTTCTCTGCTGGGCTCAGCTGTGGCCAGTGGTGGGACCATTGGGGAACCAGCTGGAAGGGGCTGTGTCTGGCATGGGGCAGCACCACCCTCTCCTCACAGCAGCAGCCCCTGCCGCTACCGAAACCTGGAGATGTAAACCCAGCACAGCCCGGAGGAGGAGGAAGACTGCACAAGGCAGCTGAGCATGGTAAGCAAAGCCAGCGGCCAGGAGGGAATGGTGCCAGGTGTGCACGAGTGAGCAGGGCTCCAACTGGCCTCCACACCCACGCAAAGCACTGCCACCACATCAAGCACGGTCCTTCTCGCTGTTCATGATAGCAATGGCAAAGAAATCAAATGTGATTGCAAAATAGCAGCCAACAGTGAGTCCATTCCCAAAACCAAAGACAGAACACAGAGCCTTAGCACTTCAGCTTGTTTGGAAGAGTAGGAAGAAACGGGGTTTGAAAGCTTGCAAGATGCCACCAAGAAAAATTAAAGCAGCAACAATGCTGAGGGAAATCTCCCCCAAAAAGTAATAACACAGTGACAGACTGAACCAGCACACTCATTTTTACAGGAGACAGTACCCAAACAGAGTGAGAAGGGCCGTGGAAAAGACTGTCCCTCAGGTGGGCTCTGGGCTGGCAGGCAGAGCTCAGCAGAACAGCGAATGACAAAGGCTGCAGCACTGGACCTGCACGGGCCGCTGTTGGGAAAGGAAGGAGAGAAGATTTTGGAGGAGATATCAGAAAGTCAGCTCCCCTGCTTATGGCTTGAAGACAAGCTGCTGTTGCAGAATCTGAGAAACACGATTGTCACCAGAGGACTTCCAGCAGAAAAAAAAAATAGTATATATTAGCATCCTCATGCCTGCACAAGTATCACTTGCCTCTCCAGCAATCCTCTTCCTTATTTGTAGAGGAACATGTACCTGGAGAAGGGTGTGATTATTTCCTTAATTGATTATGCTTGAAGATAAGCTGCAAAATAATTTCTCTTCTATATGCATTAGCTTCCATTTATTTCTAAAGGGAATATCTAGATTCTGAACTCAGGTTAGAACTACCCAAATCATCAATTTAGGTGGCGCTTTTGTTTGTTTTTTTCTTCACTGAAAATGATAGTAAAACAAAGATTCAAACTAGACATTATGTTGCAATTCCCAAAATATGAGATTTTAATAAACAATAGCAGCAAAACAGAAGCTGCAAAAAAATGAGCTTAAATTCATATTTAAGCTTCAAATTTAAAGCCAACTATCTCTGACGTTGGCTGAGAGAGTGTTCTGAAAAGTCATCGTTGCAAAAACTGCAATGACACAAAACCAAACCAACCCAAAAGATTTCTGTTTCGCACCAAAGTAAAAAACCAGGGCTTTTGCGGATCAACTTGGACCCCGCTGGGAGTGAACCCGAGTTGTCTGCTCTAACTCTATCGCAGGTGTTAAAAAGGAGCAGCGGCGCTTCCCAAACGGCAGCTCCTCGCCCGGACGGGACCTGCCGTTCCTCGGGAGTCAGGTAAGCCGAGGGAAGCAACCCGTGTTCACACGTAACGAGAAAGCTCGCCAGGGTGCAAAGCAGGAAAAGTAAAAGGATTTACTTTTCAGAGGAAAATCTCTGCTCGATACCTTTCCCTGCAGCGAAGCCAAATGACTTCTTTATTGATTGCCGGAAAGCATTCGCGGTGCCGGCCGGAGCCGAGGCGGGAGGCAGCTCAGGTGGCTGCCAGATTCCCCGGGGCGCGGCCAGCAGCTCGCCAGCGCGCCACGCTACGGCCACTGCCCCCCGGCCCCGGGCGAATAAGCACCGGAGGAGCTGGGCCACGTTACAGCCGGGGGGGCCGCAAGGGACAAAGGCGGAGGCGAAGGCTCAGAGAAACGTGGACAGAAGGAGGACAAGGAGAGGGAACACAGGGGGGAGCAGGGAGGGGGAAGCGAAAATAAACAGGCCAGCAACCCCCGCGCGGTGAGTGGGGCGGNTGCTACGCTGCCAGCCGCGCCCGGAGCCGCGCTCTCCCCTGCCGGAGCCCCTAGTAAGTCTGTCCGTCTGTCCTTTCTCCTTCTGGCGCCGCGGAGTTGGCTCCAGCCGCCCTCTCCCCGCGGTGCTGCTGCCTGGTCCAGAGCCGGGACGCCGGGCGCTGCGCGGAGCTGCGCGGGGCGGGTCTCGCCTTGCCTCCCGCCCATTGTTTGTGGTGCCCCTGGGCTGGGGGGGCGCGGGGGCTGGGCGTGAGGTGGGGCGGCTGCGAGCGTCTTCGTGGGTGTTTCCGCGGGTGTTTTCGCGAGGCCCGAGCTGAAGGGCTGCTGCGGGTCGGGCCGGCGCCCGGCCGCTGCCGGTGGTACGTGTCTCTCTGCTGGGCTCTTCGGGCATTTTGGAGCTCGGTACTGCCGGGGCTGCCTCTGCTGCTGTTAATTCTTCTCAGATGTTTCTACTTTCCAATTATTCTCTCAGCTGGAGGCTCAGCCCTTTCTACTCGGTGGACTGAGGAAATACTTATTTATTTTAAATTATGTTATCCCCTTCTCGGTTGTCTGAGAGCGTAAGGGGGCATGCTGTTAAAGGTCTTTCGCTCCGCAGCGTTCATGAATCCCCTTGCTATCATAAGGCATGTGCATCTAGAGCAGAGTAAATCAGTGAGATATACGAGGCAAATGTATACTCTGACTGACAGTGTCTCGCTGAACACAGGCACCTGCGAGCACCCTTTCCTTTTACAAGTCCGTGTCCTGATCACTTTGTTCACTGCACCCCACAAAGGAGTATTTCTTTAGCTGTGCAAGCTAGTGACAATTCAAAATATGTCTCATGTAAGAACTGGTACAACTCATGACCCCAAACAGCTCGTGTGTGTCAAGGGATGCTGGGTGTTAATCTCAGTGGACCCAACATACCTGAATGTTTTTTGTTTGATGGTCCTTGATGGACTTGCTAAGTGCAATAGTCTGCTGAGGCTTAGACTTTTTTAGCCCCTGGGAGCAACACATTCTGTGAACACCTCTGTCTAACGTGGAGTTTGATTTCAAAGCAAGAATCTACAATACGGAACTGGTGTTGTGATTATGGAAAGCGATGTATAATTTCTTTGAAGAGAGAAGAAATCTTGAAGTGATTTATAAAATGGAATATAAGGCTTTTGTAGGAATAAAATGTTTGCATTATCTATCGTCAACATAGCCATTTAATCCCCCTCTGCTGTAGTAGCAATTTGTTTTCGTTTTCCATTTTTATTGCCCTTTCCTTAATGATTTTCTATTGATTGAATTCCTTTTCTTTCTTATCACTGTGGATGTTGGTCCCCAATCCAGTTCTCAACAGCGTTTGTAACTACAGTTCAGTTTATGCCCTCATCTTAAGGAAAAGGGAAAAAAAAAATCATATAGGCAGTGCCCTCTCTAATTTCACAACTTTGAATTTATAGGATTCATGCAATATTGATCCCTTTATTGTTCGTTTGTGTTCTCTTTCAAATGTTAATATAACTTGGCCCATTTCAGGCAGGTCTTGATTGAGAAGGTGAAATAAAAATGTATTGGCTGCCTTTAATGATCGTTTTAGCTACTCCCATTGTGTGTTCTCCAACTACAATATGATGCAAGTTGTAAGTCTGTACATCTCTTCTCCCCCACGCTGCCCCCCATTATATTTTCCTCTTCACCAAAATATTTAGTAATCAGCAAGCCCATTTTTCACATAACTCAAATCTGATTAAATATGGTGCTAAAATACACAGGATTGCTATGATTTTTTTTTCCTTCCCTAAGGAAAAAAGAAAGAAGTTAAGATGTGTATAAGGAAAGGTTTAATAGACAGTGGAGAACCAGAGATTTGTTTCTTTTGGAAAAGAACCCTTACCATTGTTTATTGAATTTGCTTGTCTGCATGAAGAAAAGAACTGTTGTTTTGTTATCTAGCAGCTGTAGGAAGATTGACAGCTACAAATTGCAAATCTATGAAGGATCTGTCCATGACACAATTTTTAGTTCATTTAGATAGTTATCCTACACATCTTGTAATTTGCAAAATTATATAAAGAAGATCAGTAAGTTTGTGGAGAAGATATAAACACAGTGAATATACTGTAAAGATTTTGAAGCTCTTTGGAATAATTAGCAGAGCATGGTCTTGCCTGAAATATGACATCAATACAGTTAATTTAAATTAAAATGTGAACACACCATTGTAAACACTATACTGTAGAAAAGAAATACATATTTTGAAACATGTTAGCTCTGTCAGAAGAACATTAAGTGTAATAGTCTTTTTGTTAAGATAAAGAGAACATCATTGATGTCGTGGCGTGCTTTGCATTTTTAAACAGAATCTAATGAATTACAAACATTCATTATGTTACAAGCAATTGCTGAAAGTTCTCAGGACCCCAAAATAGAGAGTTATTTGTATACTGATACTCAAATGTTTTCTGATTATGATTTCACTGTAAAAACAGAAATAAATGAAAAAGCTATTGTTCTGAAATGAATTCTCTGCTAGCTCTGAATCTTTTGTTGTCTACTTCTATCTTGTAAATTTATGTTTAAATACCTCAGTGTGTTCAGGTTATGGAACTTTCTGTTGGGAAGTGTGGGAAAGCTATGGGAGAGTGCTGGGAGCAGTCTTTGTTGAATCTTGGAAGAGTTAAGGGCATATAATCTGCTGCAGAAGTCAGGTTTACCAAATGTCTGAGAAGATAGCTGAAATTTTCAAAGGTCAAAAAGAGCACTGTGCTAATTTTAAAGGACATCTTGTATAAATATTGCTTATCTTAACATGTCAAGATGCAAAAAAATAAATATTTCTTGGTCTGTGTTTTTATTTAAATGTTTACTTTAACAATTCACTTTTTCTTAAATATGAGATTTATAACACAGTTACTGTTCTTCTAATGTTATTTCATTCTCTGTGGACTCGAGAACGAGCCAGTGGAAATGGGCTGTATTTACAGGCCCAAGCCAACTTACAACTTTTTAATGTCTCAGTTCATGACCGTTCTTGGCACTGCACGTTGTGGACTGTCACTTTCCAAAAATGGATGTCTTCGAAACATGTGGGTCTTTGGAGTTCAGTTTCATTTTACCCCCCGTTCCATTCGCATATGTGCGTGACAGAGGTGATGGCCACAGTCAGCAGACAGATGACATGGAGTTCCATCACTCCTGTCTGCGTTGACCACCAGCACTGTAGGTTGACATGCTTATGGTCCAAAAGGCTGATTGGCCTGGGTCAGTACAGATGAAACTGGGTGGTTCCTTTGGGGATGTGGACGGAGTAGGAGGCTGATATCCTCTGCTGTTCATCAAGGATGGGTACTGAGAATTTATTACTGAACTCTGCTGCTATTTACAACTGTTTTGAATTTATTTTTAAATACTGTCTCTTAAGCCTTTATCTTGAGAATTAATGCCTGCTGTGGCACTATATTTTTAGTAAATCCTGAGTGGATTCAAAATGCAGGAGACCCTTGTATAAATGACAGTGTCAATGACATGACAAAATACAGGGGCTGGAGAATACATACCAGTTTATCTCTTGGTTTGTGGTACTTTCCATGCCATGCTACAGCTACATTGATTATCCCCTATACTCCAGGTCATTCTCCTTGAATGAATTACGGTGGAACTGAAGTGGGAATTGCAACAGAGTGTAAATCTGCAGGAACTCTAGGTCACAAAACAAGTCCTAGGTTTGATCTGAAGTAATCAAGTATTGTTGATCCTACAAACGAAGTGCTTAATGCTTGTCTCTTTTTTCCAGGTGAGAAAGCAGTCAGTAAGGATGCCTGTTACATGGGGAGTGAAGTTTTAATGGTGAAAAGTCTGTGTCTCAAATTATGGTGATGTTGTAGATGATTTAATTGTGAACTAATGTAAATGGTGTCTAGAAAACCAGACAAATCTGCAAAACGTAATTATAAATCAAATAAGAGAAGAGAAAAGAAAGATGCAGTATTTTTGAAGGCTGATACCTGGCAGTGTTTCAGGGCTAGAAACAAATGTTACTCTGAGAGAGAACTAGGGAGTTCTTTTTTCTGATGGCATAAAACACCTATTTCTTCCCTTGTAAGCTGAAGATCACTTGACTTTATCATACAATTCAGATGTTTGAGACAAGCTTTCTTTGGCAAGGAAGTCATTGTATTTCTCAGTGTGTTCTGCTCCCGTGGCAGGCCTGTGAAAGCAGTAAGTGCTTACGATGCTATTAGCAAAGGGACTGTTCCTTTAGCTCAAGTAGGAAAGATCTCCACTTGGAAGAGAGGCTTTTGAGTCCTTTCTTCCAGAGTAGGAGGAGTTCCTATCAGTTTTGCAGTAGTATTTTTAAGCAGCTTCAATTACATATTCTTAACTCCGTTTCACTAATGGGAGCTCACCTTTCAGTCTCTCTGACCTTTTTCAGTGAGGTTAGCTTCCACTGAAGCCACCCTGCCTGTTCTGTTGGGTTGTAATTCCCTTTACAGAGTCAACTTTTGCCTTTCTTTATTCTGTCACTTCTGGTTTTGATCATCTTCCCTCAGTTCTCGGAGATCTTTTGTGTTCATTAATCCCTACCTTTCCCAGTGATATACCACTTCTGTCTCCCTTACTCTATCCAAAGAAACCAATTCCTTCTACCCCAACTGTTTGGTTTGCTCACTAGCTCTAAGATCTCTTTACACCTACAACTTTTTCTCCCACTTCAAAGCCAGTCATGACAATGTGACAGCACACATTTTCTTTCTCCAGCTGTAGCAAGTATCTGTAACTCTAGTATTATGTTTCTGAACTTGAATTTTCATGCCACTAGCTGCGCATGAAGTTGTCCCTGTGAAGAGAGTTCATCCTGACAAATAGTATTACTGTGGAAATGGGTGATCCATCCATGTTCTTGAAAGCCAGCAGAACTGATGCTTAAGGACTCGCATTCTGTGTGTGTGAGAGAGCAGAACCATTGTGCAGATCATCTGAGAGACATATGCGATCCTAATTTTCTTTGTTAAAACGTTAACTGACAAACTGCTGATGGATTCTGTTTGCTCCTAGAACAAAAAGAAGCAGTCTTCTCGAGTTAACAGCCTGTGCCCCTTTTCCTTGCTAGTCTTCCAAGTCTCAGAATTCTCTCTTGAGATCTGTTCCCTTCTACAGAGCTTAGTTTTTATCTACAAAATGTATTAGAAGGCTCTTTGTGAAAGCCTGAAGTACAGAATTCTGCTTTATTGCAGCTGCTCTAGAAAGGATTAGTCTAGCCCTGCATTTTCTTCATGGGTTGTAGCTTCTTGCTAGCTTATCATGGGAAATATTACTGTAGTTCCAATACTAGCCAAATTTACAAAATCTACCATAAAATGCTTTAACCTCATTTATTTGTTGTGGGGTAAGGAAGAGAGCAAGTTCTTCACATATAATGAAAATGCCCAGTACCGAGTCAGATGTAGCCAACCTGAAAATGTCAGATCATAAAGTTCAGCATTTTCAAATTGGGGTTGAAGTGGGGGAGACCCACTTATACTTTGCCATTTCAAGCAAGTATTACTTTTTTCACTTTCCCATAATTCAAAGAACAGGTGAATGAACCTGTCTAAGGCTGTAAAATTAAAAAGAAAAATCACCTTTGGAAGGAAGGGAAACAAACCATTTCACAAAGCAAAAGATCAAGATGGGACATTTCAGCTATAAATGAGAAATTACACAAATATTATTAGCATGAGAATGTGGGTTTATACTGCAAAGTCTAATGAAGTGATAAGTGAAGGCTTGCATCAAGGGCCATTCTTTGCATTTCTGTCGTAGAGAGGATTAGAATCGGTTCTCTGGAGCAACTTNCTCTGTGAGCAACATTTGAACCTTCAGATCACCAGGCAGGTTTGTGCCACCTGAACTAATGATGTGTTAAGGAAAATAGCTGGCTCTGCTTGAACTATGTTAGTGGAGAACATGGCACGTACTTTGCCAGATCTACCGTTATTCCATCACTTTCCCTAGCAATCTTGGATCCCATTCAGATCTGGAGGAGTATTCCAATTCATTCATCTAAATTTGTGTCCTGATGACTGGACATCTCTTTTCCACAGCCACATGTTCTTTGCTCTTGTGCGCCACATAAATCTGACCTGGTTTCTCATTCCAGANGCAAGTATTACTTTTTTCACTTTCCCATAATTCAAAGAACAGGTGAATGAACCTGTCTAAGGCTGTAAAATTAAAAAGAAAAATCACCTTTGGAAGGAAGGGAAACAAACCATTTCACAAAGCAAAAGATCAAGATGGGACATTTCAGCTATAAATGAGAAATTACACAAATATTATTAGCATGAGAATGTGGGTTTATACTGCAAAGTCTAATGAAGTGATAAGTGAAGGCTTGCATCAAGGGCCATTCTTTGCATTTCTGTCGTAGAGAGGATTAGAATCGGTTCTCTGGAGCAACTTTCGTTGCATTTATCAGTGCAATCTTCCTTCAGTCTTCTGTCTCTTTCACTGCAAACCTCACAGGTTTTACTGCAAAATAAGGTTGGGGATTGTATATAAACTTTTTTTTTGGTGACTTGCTGTGTACGTCTTCGTTATGTTTACACAAGAGTAAGCAGGCTGTAACTACCAGCAGGCTTGTCACTCCCAGCTTGTGAATGCATAACACTACAATATTTTTTTTTTTAAATATTGCTTTTATGTTGCTTTGTGTTAATACNCATCCCAGTTTTGTTTTCCATTCCCAGGCTCCTTCTCCAGACATCTTGCCCAGTCACTGATTACTTTTAACGGCCCTCTCCCTCCTCGCCCCCCCTTACAGGTTCACTGATCTCAGTATTTCTTTGTTCTCATTTCCACTTCCCACACAATCTCACTTGTCTGCTCTATAGTCTCCCTACTCCTATTCTATTCTGGTAGTGAGTCAACTCTTGTTCCCATTTGAAAACTAATGAGAACCCACTCTTTCTCCAAAGTGCTTGAGGTTGTGAGGAGAGAAACTTTACCTGCTCGTTGCCTAAGTAGCCACAGCTGTGCTGGCTCCACCAAATTTAAAAAAAAAAAAAAAAATCTGGGGAGACTTTTGTCATGTCCCTGAACATGTAAGATAAAATGTTGAACACATGCTGAATTTCCAGAGAAACAGCTGTTAAACTCTAAACCCCTACAGAGAATTTCACACACTTATGAAGTAGACAAGCCTCTCTTCTTCCATGTGAAGAATTTGTCTCTGTCATTAGGGCACATTAGAAATGTTATTGTTTTGATCAAATGTCAAGTCTTTCCACCAATGTAGGAAAGCCTTCATATTTTCTCAGGGAAACATGGCTTGTCCATGTTGAAGCATTCCCATTTTCTCTTAGCAAACTATATATAGCAAAATGAAATTTTGGTGAAGCATTTATTGAAAAAGCATAAGAAAAAGGTTTTTTTCTTTCCCCTCTGTTAAAATGTCAGCATAAGGACATTTGAGCAAAACTATACCTAACTGTACTTATAACGGCATCCTGTGATAGGAAATGCTGGGCAGCCTTAGCACACGGCTCCCATCCTACCTTTGACACATCACGGGCAGTCTAGAATATTTTTCTGCTTGCAGATCCCCAGGCCTGCTAGGATGTGCCTGCACTTGCACTGTGCAGCACTGCATTGGTATGAAA
>VYZW01026239.1:2884-20308 GCA_013401315.1 Balaeniceps rex
CTTATAGTTCTGTTATAGAAATCATGTGTTTTCTCAGATAGGCATGCATGTTATGGCAAGAATACATTTATAGAAGGAAAAGAAATCTCAATAGTCAGGAAGCCTCAAATATTCACAAAGTTACTGCTGGGCTAAGAGTAAGCAAAGGAACCATTAACAGCAGCATTGTACCATCATGCTAATATATCACTTGGTTTCTGACGGTCCTTGGGGACCTCACCTGTTTCTCCCAGTACAAAGTACATAATCAGTATAGGTTTTCCAATCTTGCACGCCACACTGAGTTCCCAAGAGCCTTCTTTTAAGTACTCTATCCATCTTTCACCTGCCATGTAAGTGTTGCGGTTTATTTATACATCATTCATTGTTTCGTTAGAGCTGGTCTGTCAGCTCAGAGTACTTACCCCTTCCCAGGACTGCAAAACTTGCTCATCCACAGAGGAATGCCACTTAACATTGGCACCTGCTTCGTGTTGTAAAATACATCCAGATGCAACTATCTCCCTGCAGACCCTCAGCCTGCTGCAGGCAGAGATTCGCTATACCTCTCCTTATAAGCGGTTTACTCCTGCATACGCTTCCACTGACCTTTGTAGCCCTTTAGAAAGCGAACTATGACTGTGGTTTGAACTACAGCATGTAGTTCATGTATGTACAGACTTAAGTCAAAGGAGCGCTGTGGAGAAACACAGGCAGACTACACTGGTAAGCAGTATGGATGCTGTTCAGTTTGACTGCTGGGTGGTTCTTCCTCAGTGCTTTATGTCCTGGGCAGTCAAAGGAACATTCATCAACAGAAATTCTGGCATGTGGAGATCTTCCCTGATTTATACTCTGCCCCATTAACATTGGCCTTTGTAACAAAAGCATTTAAGATAGAGAACTCCTAACCGTGTGTACACCAAAGACTTGGGATTCAAGAGGGCTACTTGCAAGACGTGTATGGAGAAGCATACTTAGGTAGAAAGTTCCCATTTTGTATCAGTATCTTCCACTCCTTTCTAGCAGTTCAGTACTTAACTATTTTTATCCACTTTTCCATTATTAACATTTAATTTCATGAGTTTTATTACCCAACCATAAAATTTCTCTCCAAGTTGCAGTAAGGCAAAAAGAAATCTAAAGCCAGGCAGGTATTTCAGAGCTATGAGTGTACACATGAAAGAGGTGATTTCTTTCAGAAACTATCCTTGTTAAAAAAGAAAGGAAACATAGTTTTGAAAATAGTACATTTCACAGTTACTTAGTCAATAATGTGCATTAGATGCTCTGTGAGAATTTAATATAAGAAGCAATTAGTATTTGAATACTGTATATATAACTGCGAGCAAAAAACAATACAGGTTTTTAAATACAATGTTTCCTATGAAGTTGGCAGTGCTTCCAGACTTCTCTTGCTTTGAAGCTAATGATCCTACGCCATTAACCTGAACAATGACAATGCAGGACCTAAATTTATAGAATTCAACAGAAATATCACAGTTTTGAGTACTAATGTGCAGACATAACAATAGCCTACAGTAACGTCACTGGCTATTACACTATACATTTTATTGATGTTCCCAGAGCAAAATCTCATTTGGCTGCAAAACGTACATCAACTACTTAATGGAAACCAATCTTAGGAAAGCACTGTTCATTTTCTTAAGCCTTCCTTAAATGTTAGAAAATTAGAAAGTTCTGAATATGCCCCTAAAAACACAGAGAACCTGCTAAAGCATTAAATTTGTATTTCTGCATTGATCTTCCACATTATGTTCCCATTTGTGGTCAGACCTGGCATATAAGAAGCCTGAACTTTGTTTTGCTCTGTCAGGTTCCTAGTGTGGACACCTCAGAAGACACGTACCATGGCTAAGCCTCAACAAACTGAAGGATCAGCAATTCCATGTGGAATTACCATGAACGTTATCCCTGAAAACTTATGTTCAGAAAGCTACACACTGAATATAAGCCCTATCAGGCCCTTAAGACATGCTTTCTCCCAGCACAATTGTTACCAGAAATCTGGAGAGTTCACAGTGTCTATAGAGAGACAGAAACTCTCACACGTTCTGCAGAAAAACAGCTTCATACCTTTTACAGATCAGCTGATTAGAACACATAGTTACTGAAACAAGTTATAGAAGCTATTAGGGACCAAGGGGGAAAAAAAAGGGAAAATACTAAGGACGGATTTTTCTACTTAAAATCTTACACCAGTTTGCATGAACAAAGGCATGACATAGTTCACCTGGGTAAATTCACATCTTCAGATGTTCTGAGCTATTTTGGAAGTTATACCCGACTAACTCCTCAACTTTGTGTTGAGGGTTTCTTCTACCTCAACAGCGGTACCTGTTCTTTAATATTACATAAGTTAATACTGTGATTTGATAGCATTAAAAGCAGACTTGACAGTAATCTCTCGTGATGGAAGAGTATTTTTTCCAAACATTTAAATCTAAGCAGATGTTCAATGTAATTGGAAACGCAATTTGTACATGTCTACATACTGAAGCATTTCAGGGCCTTCATAATACCATCAATTTGCAACACTTCACTGTATCTGAGTTTATTTGAAGCAGGTTGCACAGCAATTAACATTTGCCAAAAGAAATCTCTCATGTCAAGCCATAAGCGCTACTCTGAAAATTCTCTTTGTATAAGACCTTTCATTCTAACTAGTCCTATTTAAGCAGACAATTAGAATGAAGGGGAATCAAACTATATAACATGTACAGAGGTGACATCTAATAAAATAAAAAAAAATATTTTTAAAAAACGAATTGTCTTAAGCTTGCAGCTGTTTCATGAGACTAGATCCAACCTGGGTTAAATTTAAGTACAACACAAATGCATCAGAATTTCATGTTTTGGGCCTGCTGATTAAAATGCCACTAGCTTATTATACAGTATGTATTTCCTACAAATGGCAAATCTATCCAATAAACTCTGGTCCTGCAAAAAGATTCTTCTTCTAGAACTACTTTTGGACAACAAATCTCTTCAACTCCATGCAGGCCACAAGAAGTTTGTGTACATAATCCCACTGGAGTATCAAAGCAAGTATCTGCTATACCGTCTAGATAAAAAAAGATCATTAAAGAATGCTGTAGCAGTAAAATGGAATACGACTGGGCTGGTGAATGAAATCAGACCATTACTATCATCGTGTGACTATATTCTGAAGTGATTTTCATTCATCTTATTGATCACCTGCTCGTAAAGACATCAGTTGGGAGAGCTTAACGTTAAAAAATGCTTAGTGTTTCACACCAAAAGGGAGAGTACTCAATGTTTGATATGTTAAGGTATTTTGAAAATAATATTGTACAACAATACAGGTGTTACATAACTTAAGTCATATATTTTAAGTGCACGTCACAGGATAGTTTTTAAAGAGAAAGCATTATTTCCTTGTATCTCATTAATATATCTCTATACCTTACATACAGTGGAGTGCATAAAACTAGAGTTTCTTTGTGTTATAATTAATTGTTCCATATACCTGTTTGTTTGCGTTTTTAATTTGCCTGAATGTTTTTTCCCCACTAGTCTGCTTAACTGAGGTCAACAAAATGCAGAGCTTAAAAGAGATATTTAAAAGGCAAGTGGCAAAAGGCCTTTTATTCCTTAACAGAGGCACATGAATGTCGAAATAAGATAAGAACTGATGTAGCCTTTCAGTCCAAAATGTAGAAGAGCCTGAGTAACTTTTAGAAGTGTTTCTTTAATATCGTGACTTCCAATTTTGCACTATTTGGGTTTTGTGCCAACCAGAAAACAAAGTACCAAACAAAGAATGTGGATCGGAAGTCAGAAAAGTTGACTTACAATAAAGGGAAGACCAAATGAGATGACTACTTTTTCCTATGCTAAATAAGAGTCATACAATAGAAGAAGAATAGACTAGACTAGAATAGAATAGAATCGAATTGAATAGAACAGTTCAGCTGGAAGGGACCTACAACAACCATCTAGTCCAACTGCCTGACCACTTCAGGGCTGACCAAAAGTTCAAGCATGCTACTAAGGGCATTGTCCAAAAGCCTCTCAAACACTGACAGGCAAGGGGCATCGACCACCTCTCCAGGAAGCCTGTCCCAGGGTTTGAGCACCCTCTCAGTAAAGAAACCATTCCTCATGTCAAGTCCGAACCTCCCCCGATGGACGCAGCTTTGAGCCATTCCCACGCATCCTGGCACTGGGTACCAGGGGGCTACCAGGGAGAAGAGAGCAGCACCTCCCTCTCCACATCCCCTCCTCAGGAAGCTGCAGAGAGCAGTGAGGTCTCCCCTCAGCCTCCTTCTCTCCAAACTAGACAAACCCCGTGTCCTCAGCCCCTCCTCACAGGACATGCCTTCCAGCCCTTTCACCAGCCTTGGTGCCCTCCTCTGCACACATTCAAGGACCTTCACATCCCACTTAAATGGCGGGGCCCAGAACTGCACACAATACTCCAGGTTAGGCCACANGTGAGCATCAGGTCATGTCAGAGACCTACTGGAAATCCATTCCCATAAAACTTCTAGCTTAATTTACACATAAATAGATATAAATTGGCTTGAGTTAGTGTTGTGGTTTTGGCTGGGATAGAGTTAATTTTTTTTCCTTCTAGTAGCTGGTATAGTGCTGTGTTTTGGATTTTGTATGAGAATGATAACACACTGATGTTTCAGTTGTTGCTAAGTAGTGCATACACCAGTCAAGGACTTTTCAGCTTCTCAGGCCCTGCCAGCACGAAGCTGGGAGGGGGCACAGCCGGGACAGTTGACCCAAACTGGCCAAAGGGCTATTCCATACCATATGACACCATGCTCAGTATATAAACTGGGGGGAGTTGGCCAGTGGGGGTACCGCTGCTCGGGGACTGGCTGGGCATCGGTCGGGGGGTGGTGAACAATTTCATTGTGCATCACTTATTTTGTATATTCTTTTATCATTATTATTATTATTATTATTATTTTCCCTTCCTTTTCTGTCCTATTAAACTGTCTTTATCTCAACCTATGACTTTTACTTTTTTTTTTTCTTTTTCTTCCCGATTCTCTCCCCCATCCCACTGGGGAGGGCGGGAGTGAGTGAACAGCTGTGTGGTTGTTTAGCTGCCTGCCAGGTTAAAACACAACAGTTAGACAGGCTCTTCTTTTTTCTTCAGAACTGAACCTGTGTACCTGCAAATGTTTTCTCACTCATCTAATACCACTATTTAGTTCAGATAAATAGAAAAAAAAATGCTTCCAACATTTCCCCACCCTTTACTTCAGTGTCATATCTGAAGAAATATTCTTTTAGAAGAGCTAAAAAGTTCTGTCTTTGTGTTCATGTATTCCTTAGTCTCCTGAAGATACTACAGCTGCCAGTATTCAACCAAAAGCTGCTTTTTGACAGACAACTACTGTTCACTGCACTCAACCCACCCTCCAATGACAGGAAACCAGAAATGATCAAAACACTGTTGTCACACAAAATTAATTTACAGTTACTACTGATATGGACTGCAATGGAATATGTGACCTGGTGAGTTAGTGAAGACAGTCAAAGAAAGGCTTTCTCACTGAAAAATGAACTCACATTGTGGGATTTCTTGCTCTGCCATGCATGTATGGGATGATTTTGGAGATTAACCTTATAACCCACATTCACCTCAACTACTATTAGACACTTGACTGAAGATTGCAAGATGGTAACCAAATTGCCCTCATTATAGGCAAGAGAGAAAGACACTTCCAGAGAGTGATTATGGCTGTGATATTTTACTATGATTATCATTACTATTATTATGATATTACTCCAGTAACCATGGAGTAATCTTAGAATAAGAATGTAGCTACCTCAAAAATCTCACTTAAATGCTTAGTTTTAACTGAAATGTATTCAAGACTGTGCATGGGACACTGAAAGATGGGACGTGGTGTTGGGCTAATTTCAGATCAGTGGACATGAGTCATCTGCCTTCTGATTTACAGCAGCCAGGCTGCCAAAACGAATTTGCACTGTGTAATAAAATCCTCAGTATTTCTGAAATTCACTGTCACTGCTCCCATATATCCATTGACACAGATGTTCCTTATCAGTTCTTTCCTTTTTACAGATAACAAAATATTCAAAGGCCTAGAGTCAATACTCTGTGGGTTGAAGGAAAAAGCAGTAATACATTCAGAAAATGTGACCTGGATAAGTGGTAAGTGTACAAGGTATAAAACGACAGCTCGGATGCGTGTATAATCCAGGTTTCCCTTTCAGCACTGACAAATGCTCCATCTTTAGTCAAGCCTCTTTGCTTACAGGCAGTTGACAGTTGGGCCCTGCCTGCATTCTCCATTAATCCATCAACACGTACTTGAAGAGAGAAGAGATACTCCATCTCCAGAACAAATCTGGAGTTTTTTCAAGTAGGGCTCATGGAGATAGCTTACTTATTTGTCTTGCACAAACACATCACTCAAGAAGACAACATCAAAGACAGCAGAGCTGTCATAAGTCTGGTGCATGCTTTTTTGTTATTATTATTGCTCAGCTATTCAAGGCAATGAAGTCTGCTGAAGTTCATGGAGGTAAACCATGCTAAGCTGGGACATTTTTCAAATGTAAGGAACACAGTACCCCCAAAAAATCATTTAAAACATTCCACATATGTAACTGATACCCAAATGTAGCTACAAGATATTTAGCTTATATTTACCTTGTGTTTGATTACTAAATTGTAGGTGCCTAATTTTGATTGCAGTTTATTACGGGAGAAAAGCAAATGAGGTAGGAATCCAATCTGCTCTCTCCGAGGTAGCTCCACAATGTGAACCAAAGCATGGTAAATGGAGATTTGCTTCAAAAGCTCTAAAATGCTAGAGTAAATGCACTCACAGTTGCTTAAAGGTTCACTGTAATTAAGTAGGAATAATTTTACAAAGAGAAGTATGTATCTGGGGACCTGGACAAGGAGCTGTGTAATGTAACCTGGGGTTGTATGTTGATTAGCTAGTAAGACAACAGATCCTGCTTCCACTGACGCAAACAGGAGTCAGAGCAAAACCCAAAACGTGCTGGGCTACTGCTGTTCAGTCAGGTTTTGCATTTCAGCCTGTTAATGATGAATCCCAGATGGACATTCATAGTTGTCTCTTGGAAAACTGGAGTAGTAAATACATTTTGTTCATTATCATTTATGTATTAATTTTGTTCATTATCATTTATCTATTTAGGTATAAGTTCTAAGTGACAGGCTAATTACATTCTTCAGATATGCAGAATGTTTTTCTCTCTACTGCTAGACTAGTAATGTTAGATGAATGTGATTCTGTCATTGAAGCTAGCTGCCTGAATCTTTGCCCTGAAGTACTCATACTTTTCTGTTTGCAAAAGCTGTCAGAGTTTGAAACTGGTATTAAGTTCAGAAACAATTGGTCTTTCAAATTCCAAATAAAATAACATGCTTGAAAACATTTCAGTGCTTTAAAACCAGCTATTTCATCTTAGAAACTACATGTAATCACAGAATCATTTGAGACTGCAAATAGAGAGAACACAGAAACCCCTCAAGAACCTCATCTTAGTCCAGTTTTTGTTCTCATAGCAAATTTCTAAGAGGAACCAATCTAAAGGCAAAAAAACCTCTTTCTTCTTTTCATACCAGTAGAAATAGTAGTTTTATTTTTCAGATTTACAAAACAGTATTGTTTTTGATGGATTATGATCCAGAAAAATGTTATTGCTATATTTTGGAATTAGATGTTTACATAGTAAAACACACAACACACAATAGTTCATCAACCTCATATTACTGTGCAGCACTGAGATGTCTTTAGAAGTGTATTTTTCTTCTTTTGCTAATTAATGCCAAGATTTTTAAATTAATTTGAGAACAACATGAAAACCATATGTTAAAATTCGACAGTTGTGACAAATGACAATAGAGGTCTGTTAGTTCTCCCTTCAACTTTGTAAATATGTGTTAAAAATGCTTCCCCAAACCATCACAAAGATTAACAAAACACTCTAACACATGCAAAGACAGAAGTCTAGAAAATAGCAATTAACAGCAATAGTGTTATCAAGGAAGAAAAAGAGTACAGATAAAGCACTTAAGCTAAGTCTCAAAAATTCAATAGCATAATTTACATTTATGAATTTAAAAAAAGAGTTCCAATCAAAAATTTAAACCAAATTCTCTATCCCTATTAGCTTTAACTTCCATTTATTGTGACACTGAATAGAAGTTTAAGAATTTGATCTTCTATTTTTAACATTTCTCTTAATCTCTGAATATCACTAGAGAAACCCTAAATGCTTCACAATCCTATCTTCTGCTTCTTTGCACTGTCATCTCAGAGTAAGAATTCTTTTTAGTTTTACTTGATGATGACAGAAGAATCTTCCTCCTAACTGTCACTACAGATCTGACAGCAGATATAGCATTAGGGGCATGGTCCTCATGGCATGAAGGCCATAGCTAAACTTTTTAGTGGAGCCACAGTCTCATTTTAAACTCTGGTCATAACGAAAGACAAACATAAGAGTTGTTTTCTCATCAGGATATGTTGGCAATCTGAGCAGAAGAGCTCAACTCCATCATGTTTAAATATACTTGTTAATTAATGGGCTCTAGAAGACATAAAATTGTTTCTGGAATGCTCTTAATTTCTTGAGACTTTTCTATCATACACTTAATTGTTTTTACTTGTATGCAGAGTTTCAAGTATGTAGGTTTATGCACAATGCATTTTAAAGTTGCATTTACGCCTTGAAAAAGGATTAGTAGAGCCATCATTCTGAGAAAAATAGTAGCTGTTCCCTCAGCAATCTGAGGAGTCAATAAAATGTCTGTGTCATTCTGCAGCACTGAAATTATGAGGTCGACTGCCAGTGGTGGCACTCTCTGAGGGACAGAATGAGGATCTAGAGGAAGGGCAGATGTCCCCATGACTCCTGCTTGCTAATGCCTGCCGGTAGCTAGTTTTATGTGTTAGCATGCTAAGGTCATGAAGAAAGTCTTGTTCCAGAAATGTTTTCCTCTTAGAGAAGTCTCCAACAGCATAAATCAGAGAAAAAAAAAAACCTGAAATTGCTTGAACTATATGCAATGAAATGCATAAAAATGGTGGCATTTGCGTATTCTATAAGAAAAAGCCAAAAACCAAGACTTCTTTTCTTGCCCTCAATCAATTTAACTAAAATGAGTACTTATCAAATCACACTGCTTTGCCTACTTGCTTCTCTACTTAAGCTAATTTCACTATGGAGAAAGAAAATCCTAATGCAATTTTTGAAGCTCCATGAATAGAGAATGTACATACATGCTTTTTAACACTTTCCATTGCCATACACCCATGTCGATTTGCCTGTAATTCAGCTTGTTTAGGAAGGACAGTACTTGTGCTAATGTGGCCTAATTAATAGCAGCCAGAGTTAACTCTGCTATTTTAATTCTATGAATTCTTGCAAGGTTCTTTAAAGCACTGAGGAGGGGTTTGAATGGGGGGACTAGGAAAGGAGTGAAAAATGAAGCAGGCACATGGTTTTCATTTGGGGGGAGGGAGTCTGTTATGAAATTTACTTGACTGCTGCAGGCAATACTGGAGGATTAAATGGAAACTGGCTGAACCTTAGCTTCCAGTTTATAAAGAGCATTCACTCTATAAAGTTTCCTTATAGCACCTTTTTACATAATGAGCTTTAACTAAATTCTGTCAGCACAGAAAGTGGTTCATATGGTTTAAGACGTGCCTTACTTCAGGAATTCAGAAGCTTTTCCTTTAAAAGGCAGAGAAGCAGCTTTAAAGGAAGGCTTGAGTCTTGAAACAGTGGAAGATGTTGTACCTTTCCCATGTCTCGTGCTTTCAACTACAGACTTGAACAAATCTAAGGCAGGATGTTGATCTTGTCAGCTGCAATGATCTTTTACCTAATTATTCATAAGCTAGTGTACATAACCCTCAGTCCCTTCAGAAAGTGTGAATTTTCCTGGCAGTACTATAACTGGTAAGAAAAGTAGGAAGGACAAATACATAATCCAATGTCATTTATATTTAATTTTCTTAATTTTCAATTTGTTTTCTTTATTTCTGTTCTGAGCTCAGAACAATTTTATCTATAATGGTCCTTTCTGAAATCTACTTGACTCATCAAGGTGGCTGCCTCTCCTTTCCTTTCCTCTTTTTCAATCTTCAAGAATTCCCAGCAGGCTCAATCTTGCATAAGTATCACTGGATGTTATGAGGAAAAGAACACAAGAACATCCAGCATCAAGATTTATAGTGTCATCTACCCCGCCCTTTGTTGTTGTTGTTGTTTTGAGCTAAATTCAGCTCTTAATCATTATAAACAACGATAAATGATATTTTGTACAAATGTGCTTAGAGAAATACTGGAGTATGTTGTTTCAGGCACTGGGCAGCTACAAAACCTCTGTTGCCATGCTAAGTAGACACAAAAGCTTAAGAGACTTAATCGTTCAAACACTTCTAAGAATGTAAGTAGCTTTATCAGTACACAATGCTCCTGGTAACTCAAAGTAGTTATGCTATTCACATGTGCAATTGGAACTGAGCTTGTATTTTCAGAACATAAATTTTAAAATCAGTAGAGTTAAATTCTATTTTTTCTAACCAGGAATCATGGAGATTTTGAAGTCTTCTAGAAGTAAAGGAGTTTTTTTAACAATGTTATCCTTCCACAAATAGTTCCTTTTTCAAACCATAGTTGAAGCCAAAAAGGATAACAAGAATGAATTCTGGGGTCAAAAGAAGTGTTTGTTTCAATTAGAAACTAAGTACTGATATTCATGTTTTGATAAAGTATAAATGAACTTGGTCTCAAAATGTTACTTTGAGACGAAAGATCAAAAAAGTTCTAAACTGTCCCATTCTAAATGGCTGCAAAGAAATACTATGCTTCATTTTTCTTTTCAGATGAATCTATTTAAAGAATTACCAAACAGTTCAGGTTGAAAAATACTATCATCTGGCAAATCAACTATTCATTTGAACTTTTCAAAGGACTCTCCTTGTAAGTACTATTCAAATGAAAACACTGAAATACTTTATAAAGATTAGGTACTTAATGTAATTTGATTAACAAATCTATGAACTTCTTTACAAAAGTAAGGAAAGGCTATAATAAGGTAAAATACAGACAAAAGCATAATGCTGAATCTTATTCATATTTAATCTATACAGAAGTCAGAATGCAGCAGAAATTAAAATTCTATTTGGACAAAGAGGTTGCAACAATGCAAACAGGTGATAGTGAAAATGGAATCAGCCAAAGACCATGACAATGACACATGCATTCTTCTTTTGTTTGTTTGTAATTTTGCAGCCAGAACTATCTCCTTGAACTCCATCACACAATTAACAAAGTTTCTGGCATACTAACTCAGCAAAGTGGGAAAGAATCAATTTTACAAGTGTAATATAAAATGTGATATTTATACTGTTTTCCGGTAGTAATCAGCACTGTCTGATGTGCAAGTAATTTGTTGAATGCCAAAGACACTCATGTCTGGCTAACAGTTGTTGGCTGATTTTGCTGAAAGCTGTGTGTCAGAACAGGAATCTGTTTGCGGTAAAATGGTTCGTGCAGGAAGGTACGCAGCCTGCTTCCACATACTGCACTAATGATGCCTCTTCACAGCGACCACATTTTCCATTTTGGACCCCTGCTCTAAGAAGTCCTAAAATCTCCACTGAGGGAACATAGGGGGAAGAGGGCATATCCCCTCCTCAAAGTCTCATTTCCCAAATTCAAAAATTAACCAAATGAAAACAAGATGAAAATCACTCTCTCAGCTAAGCAAACTAATAACCGTACTTTGTCTGTCTTGCCCAAAGATCTCAATATTCTTTGCATTAGATAAACAAGCCTCAGATAATGTAAGTATTATCTTTTCCAAATATTTCTATTGGGTTGTGAAGGACAGTGAAATGAAGGGATATGAAAGAGAAGAATGAGCTGCCATGTGTGCTGCTTTACAGAAATCTTGGGAAAGAGCTACGACACTAGCTGAATCACAGCTGTCTCCTGGCAGCCCTTTAACCGGGGTGGTAGGTCAGCATGCAGGATGGAAAAACACAGCGAAG
This sequence comes from Balaeniceps rex, assembly GCA_013401315.1. Taxonomy (NCBI): domain Eukaryota; kingdom Metazoa; phylum Chordata; class Aves; order Pelecaniformes; family Balaenicipitidae; genus Balaeniceps; species Balaeniceps rex. The sequence goes on from VYZW01026239.1 coordinate 14,944, forward strand.
ATGAGCCTGACCTCTTCCCAGTTCAACTCCACCTACTGAACTTGAAAGAAGAGAAGTACCAGTCACAAACCCACTAATCCCCTTCTCTTCCCCTTTCCTCTGATGCCCAACCTAGAACAGTGGTGAAGGGAACACTAATATAATCGTCCTGGTAGGGGAGCTGCTTTGTACCCTGCAAGAATGCCCCTGGAGTGTACCGCCATCCAGCCCTCAGCTCCACGCCAGAGGCCACACAGGAACTGTACAGCACAAGCTGGGAACGACCCCAGGTTTCCTGGTACAGAGACCTAACTCTTGATCGTAACACTATCTTTCTTCTTCCTTAATCCTTTATTTTATTTCCAGTAATGTGATAGATTCTAATCTGCTTTGTAACCCCATTAGTGCTGCATGCCAGTCCCTTGCCCATCTGCAGCAGACCGCCCTGCAGTCCTGAAACCACTTCAGATGGCACTTTTTCAAGCCACGCTAATCAAAACGAAATATCTCTCAATTAATTATCCCTCTACAACCTGCATTCCAATCCCACTCCATAATTGACAATTACTTGCCCATTCTTCCTCACAAAGCCTGGAGTAAATTGGATAATTTTAGCATTTGTTTTATTTTGACTGTTCCTAAATTTAATGTGGGAAACTCTTTGCACCCACTCCCCCTTCCTGTTTTGGTAAAACAAGTTAGTTAGAACCCATGTCTTCACAATTACATTTTCAACAACACATCAGGAAGGTCATTGCTTCAGCTGCTTATTGATCTCGTTATTACATAAAGCATGCAGTTATGGCTATGTCTGGCCCTTTATCATACTTTTTCCTCGTGATTTTAAAATGTACTAAACGAGGTATTTAAAATATCATATTTAATACAAAAATTATATATTAAGGCCTTCTCTCCAATTTCTTCCAGACCAACATGTTGCAAAGTATTTCCCAGTTCATATTAAACGCACATGAGAACATTTGCACTTATGATTAGGAATCAGCTCTTGACCTTCTCAACTTGTATTGTTCCCTGATGAACACTCTGGTTCTAATTCCCCAGAAGGCCATGACCTGCTGTGTATCCAAGGTCAATTAAAATGAAGTCCTTAAAGCTTTTTCATATGAATTCTAACATGTTTTCTAAGAATTATAGGCTCAAATTTAACCCTCTGCTGTATAAGATTTTTCCAATATGAGTTTCTGGTTATTCTGAGCAGCTGAGTGTGCTGCATTTTCTAGCATTCATTCCCTGCACAAAACAGCCCTTCTGGCTTATCACCTTCCCCTTCATCACTCTCTCCTGGAATCACAAGAATGAGAAGCGTTAGAAATCTGGTCAGCCATCAAGGCCATTTGCTTACTTAGGCCCGTCTGTTTCTTCCAGAGCCGTTCAGGCTAGAGTTTTCCCGGCTTCATTTCAGTCTCCTATGGTTTCGTTCACAGGGTAATGGGTGATATTCAACAGCTCTTCTCTTGGTATTCAATCTACATTTTACCTTTCAAAACCTACTGTCATGACCCACGACTTGACCATCTCCCATCTCACTTAACACTGCTTCTGCCCAATGAGTTTTGCTTCTCCTGTGTAAGGTCCCTATTCACACAACCCAAGATGACAAATAATGCAGGAGAAAGGAAGGCAAAGAAAAGACAAATAAGGCAAATTATGAAAAACAAAAGACAAATAAGGCACTAGAGAGCCTCTAGCTGGGTGACTTCAGATGATATCAAGCGAGGGGAAAAGAACCCCCCAACCAGAATTCAGACCAGAATCAGCAAACACAGCCAAGAGGGGACTCCCAGAACTGAGGTAAATGGCCCAGCTGGGAAATGCACAGGTGATTAGAAAGGAAAATAGTCAGAGGACTGTGGGAATGGGCTGTGAGTCTTGAAGAGAGGCAGCTGGAGCCGAGAGCTGCAGAAAGAGGGTATGTAAGGTAGAGCTATCAGAGAGCAGTGAAGAGGCGATAGGTTGGACGATTCCTGTCAAATAGCAGGACAGTGGCACGATAAAAAAATCTCCACTGAGCACACATTTGGAACAGTCAGCCAGGTGAAGCTCAACTGGAAATGCTATTGACCCCATTTGACAAACTAGAGGACTGGAACAAAAGAGATTTCTATGATCCTGGTGAGATTCAAAGGCAGAAACACTGCCTCAGATTATAACATGCTCTCAGAATAACAACGAAGAACATGGAATGGTAATTATTACATGCAGTAGGATTTGGAAGGAGAGGCAATATCTTTTATTAGCTCAACTGATATAGCTAGAAAAAACAGACAAGCTTGCAAGCATGCGAGGCCTTTTTTCAGATTTTATTTTATTCGATCTTTTAATTGGTTTATGAATATTTTAGTGCAATGTTCTTTCCAGTGTGACATCTATTATTTAAAGGAAGGCTCCTAGCTTGATAAAAGTGTTATGTGACTCATCCTCTTTGTAGATTTTGGTTCACATTGTGGCAGCACAGAAACTGACCAGAAAGAGCCAAAGGTTTCAATGAGGTTAAAACTTAACCCACTGGCCTGACATATTTTTAAAATAAGTTTTCTATTTGTATATGGATTCTTCAGCTCACTTGGAGATTTTCAAAAAACCTCTGTTGAGTTAAGCTTATCCTGGGCTAACTAATCATCCAGAAAAGCAGCCAGAATAGCTTTTCACAAAGTGAAATCAAGAGAATAAAGAAGATAAGTTGGAACACTATATATTTATCAGTGTATTTAATACTCTATTTTACTTGTAGTGCACTTAAGTACCAGGGATTTAATAAGCTAGTACCTTAAGTACTAGGATTTATGAGCTTTTTTAATCTGTAAATTAATAACATGGGAGCAAGGGGCATCTTACTGTGCTATCACACTGTAAGTTTGTTACAAGTCAGGCTGGCAATAACACTCCTGATATTCAGGAATGTCTGTACATACTCAGCTGGCATGCAGGTGTTTGGCTAATAAAACAGAAATAGAAATTTGACAGTTAGGCAGAAACTTACCAGATGTTTCTAGGGAATAATTAGGAGAAGAAAGGAGAAAGATGCACTGATATACGTAAAAAGAAACACCTATCATCTTTGCTTGCCTGGTGCTTTGAAATTTTACATGGTAAGAAGAATTCCCCTTTACATTTGAAAAACAAACAAGGCACTGTATTTGCAGCATATTGTATACAATTTTACGGAAAAGAATGTAGAAGGCCCTTATAAAACATATAAAAAATAACTGTAGAACTGCAGCGCTATAAGGCAAGTAATTTTAAAGATGGGCAATTGAGATGGAGGGAAGTTGATGGTTCAGTTTGAAATGTGCTGAGTAATAAAGACTTCAGTTGCTTTAGATATTTAGCCACAAGACCGGTAGTGATTAATTCAAGTTTTCTTGGTAAATCAGGAATAAAGTTTAATAAAACCCGGGGATGAAATCTGATCTCATTTATACTCACACAGCACTGGAATAACCCACCTGACATTATCTATAAACTTACCCTAGACTAGTAAAAACCTACAGCTCCACACTGTAAGTCCCAAATCTGCTCCAAGTACAATTTGCAACAGCATAAAGTTTTTATGCAGTAGCTTCACCAAGAAGATCTGTATCATTAATAACCATGGTCCACCAAGCACGTCTGTTGTTTCAATAACCCTGCCTTTATCAGTCTTATCAAAGCTGCTGTCCAGCATGAGGTTGCTAGCAACTATAATGAAGTGATGATGCTGTAGATTTCCTGATAGCTAAAGATTTTCCACTGCTAGGCAGGTGACTGCAATTTCCATCACATCAGGACAATTACTTTTAAGAATGGAAGGAACCTTCGCCCTCCCTCCTTTTCCTCTACCCCTCCCAGCTTAGGTTGCACATCACGATCCACAAACTTTCAGAAAATGCTTTGCTTGTGCTTCTCAACATAACCAGTACTACAGGAAATTGAACTGCAAGACAGAAAAGTATATTTTAAAGGATGCTCTCTTTAAAAACCTAAGCTTGGGAAACATATCATGGAAAATACTGTGAATAAGCTCTTGATTTTACCTGTTGAACAGGGAGATGATACTACGGGTCCCTGTAAAATAGGTTTTCAGAAACTATCCTTAAAGCATGTAAAAAAATTAGGGTTTCATTTAGTACAAGAAAAAGCTGAAAAATGGATTTTAATTTGTGCACACTGAAAATCTCCAGAATACCACAATGTTTTCTTTCTTATGGCAAACTGAAAACATACAAAGAATTCTCTTTTATATTGTGAACTCCCTAAGCAAAAACTTGAAAGTGCAAATCCATAACTGAAATCATTTCCCTCACGAAGAAGAAAATAAAGTCGAACTGTGAAGGCATAGGAATCCAAACCTGTGCCAGGCACACAAGTGTTCAGACTATCAGATACAACTATTGTCATAATTCTTTCTTTTTTAGCTGACTTATAGAACCATATTAAGACTTCAAGAATTATAACACTGACTATCCAAGAATGGTTAGAACAAATGTGGTGTCATTCATCCGTTCTGTTTTCATATCCTGTTGTAAAGAAAAGGAATTACAACAGCTTACGTAGTATAACAGATATGTAAAGGGCAATGCAGCGTTGCAAAATATGAACATTACTGCATTGTAATACTGCAAAAGCATTTACAGCTTCAATTAACTGTTGTCATTGCCTGATTCTACATCACTTATTTATACTATATTTTTTTCTTGCTAAATGCAACACCTAAATTGCAGAGCACAGTAACCTGGCAAAAGAACGTAATAATATCTTCAGAATCAGTCTACACCAATGATTTTTTCCAGAAGTCAACCTATAGCACAGTTAACTGACATTAGGTTATCACTGAGGTAGTGATAGAATCAATCCTACCTCAGCTAATGCAAGCACATATCTCCACGCATCCCGCTGAGTGATTCTTTGCAAACTGATTTAGCTTAGTGTTTTAGTAAAAGTAATTAGAGAACATGTATACAGCTTACATTTCCAAACCCGACTTAGAGAGTTGAGATATTCAAAATGGGGTGCCATAAAGGGGNATTTACTCCCATGTGAAGAACTTACACAAAATAAACAGAGGGGTTCTCTCACTTAACTGAACAGCAAACAGGAGCTGCTAAGTCTAAGCTAAAATGTGGCTGTAATGCAAGGCTGAGGTGAATGAGCACGAAGTGTCTACCCAATGTTTGGCAAAAGCAATGGTCTCCAATTAATTACCAGTGGGCGTCAATGAACTTCAGGAAAACAGACTATACTAAGAAAATGGTAGAGTAAGCTATCACAGCAGAGATGCTAGGTTCCTGGGTAAGTATGCTGTCCTTGAGATGGGCTTCATTCCCACTTGGAAGCAAGTCCCACTGAAAAGGTTTCTCTCATTTATTTGGCTGCTAAATCATTGGTG
>VYZW01026244.1:0-18269 GCA_013401315.1 Balaeniceps rex
CGTGGTGCTTAGCTGCCGACTGGGGCTAAACCACGACAGCAGGGAGGGCTAAGGAGAATCTTCATCCTTTATCGGATGCAGGGAAGCATAGTGACAAAGGCTGAGGAAAAGGCTGAGGTACTTAATGCCTTCTTTGCCTGAGCCTTTAATAGTAAGGCCAGTTGTTCTCTGGGTACCCAGCCCCCTGAGCTGGAAAAAAGAGACAGGGAGCAGAAAGATGCTCCCCTAATCCAAGGGGAAATGGTTAGCGACCTGCTACACCGCTTAGACATACACGTCTATGGTCCTGATGGGATCCACCCAAGGGTACTGAGGGAGACGGTGGAAGTGCTCACCAAGCCACTTTCAATCATTTATTGGCAGTCCTGGCTAACTGGGGAGGTCCCAGTTGACTGGAGGTTAGCAAATGTGACACCCATCTACAAGAAGGGCCAGAAGGAGGATCCGGGGAACTACAGGACTGTCAATCTGACCTCAGTGCTGGGGAAGGTTACGGAGCAGATCCTCTTGGGTGCCAAGATGCCATCACGCGGCATGTACAGGACAACCAGGCAATCAGGCCCAGTCAGCATGGGTTTATGAAAGGCAGGTCCTGCTTGACTAACCTGATCTTCTCTGACAAGGTGACCTGCTTAGTGGATGAGGGAAAGGCAGGACCTGGAAATATTGGCTGACAGCCAGCTGAATACGAGCCAGCATTGTGCCCAGGTGGCCAAGAAGGCCATCAGCATCCTGGCTTGATCAGAAATAGTGCGGTCAGCAGGACTAGGGAAGTGATTGTCCCTCTGTACTCAGCACTGGTGAGGCCGCACCTCAAATACTGTGTTCTGTTTTGGGCCCCTCACTACAAGAAAGACATTGAGGTGATGGAGTGCGTCCAAAGAAGGACAACGAAGCTGGTGAAGGGTCTAGAGCTCAAGTGTTGTGAGGAGCGGCTGAGGGAACTTAGGTTGTTTGGACTGGAGAAAAGGAGGCTGAAGGGAGACCTTATTGCTCTCTACAACTACCTGAAAGGAGGTTGCAGCAAGGTGGGTGTTGGTCTCTTCTCCCAAGTAGCAAGTGATAGGACAAGAGGAAATGGCCTCAAGTTGTGCCAGGGGAGATTTAGATTGAATATTAGGAAAAATTTCTTCACTGAAAGGGCTATCAAGCATTGGAACAGGCTGCCCAGGGAAGTGGTTGAGTCACCATTTTTACTGGTGTTTTTGTATTGGTGGTATTTAAAAGACATGTAGATGTGGTTCTAAGGAACATGTTTTAGTGGTGGACTTGGCAGTGTTAGGTTAACAGTTGGACTCGATGATCTTAAAGATCTTTTCCAGCCTAAACGGTTCTATGAGTCTATGATTGTGTGAATACAAGTGAATGAAGCTGACTATGGCAAAGCTAAATAGATCACACAAGCAAATACCAGTATACTTATGAGAACTATCTTATACACAGATCTTACAGTGATTTAATTACTGCTCCAGCTTTAGGGACCAGTCACTCAAAAGGCAACGTTGCTGTTGCAGAATGCATTATTTTCTGTAACAGGCTACCATTTGTCCTTTTAATGCAGTCTGAGAAACTCATCTTTAGTCAACACTTGAGTAGGAAAACAGCTGTGGCAACTGTGTGGTTTATATTGGCAAGCAGTTACTTCTTAATACTGATGAGGGTAGAGGTTAAAATTGAAACATCTATTGAAATTCCAGCCATCTATCACAAGGCAGAATTTATTGCTCCTATATACCGTGAAATTTGGGTTGGCTGAAATCACAAAAAAATCAAGCGCTACTGTAAAGATGTGCCAACTCTCCTATAAGGAGAGAAATATCATTTGTGGAAAATACACCTACCAGAAGGCATGGTAATATTGGTGGAAAAGTTACTTAAGCTGCCAGTTATAAAACAGCTACCTTCTGTCTAGAAATGCCTATGCCAGAAATGGAAAGAAATCCATAGAAAAGGATACTTTTTTAGGAAGGACCAAAAAAAATTGCAGAGGAAGAGCTCATGAGGAAAGGGCTGCTTTCAGTTGTGCTTCTCATATGCCTCTGCTATGAAAAAACAAATCCATTCAATTTTCATAATTGCACACACAGAGCAGAGGGAGGTGCACCTTTAGGAAGGGGGAGAAGCACCCTGCACAGTACCAGTGGGGTACATGCTGATGACACCTGTGGAGGGGGAACAGTCCAGAATCTGCTCCATGGTTCTCTTCCCCAGAAGTGGATCTGCACCTGAAAAAGCCTTACAAGAACAATGTTGTGGTTTAGCCCCAGTCGGCAACTAAGCACCACGCAGCCGCTCGCTCACCCTCCCCCCCCCGGTGGGATGGGGGAGAGAATCGGAAGGGCAAGAGTAAGAAAACCCACGGGTTGACATAAGGAGCTCTCCCAGCTGAAACCAGGACAAACAAAAAGCCTCAAGTTAGGAACAGGTCAACAGAACCATTTCAACAGCCACTCTCACAGCTTCCTACCTGCAAACACTATTGTCTTTAATTCATTATACACCTTGTTTTCCACAGGATCCCTGCATCAGTCTTCTCTCTCTGGTCAATGTGTGCTCCTAAATGCAAGTCAAGCAGGAACACTGAAAATAAAATGATCCTTCTCATCATTAATTTTATCTTCAGTTCTGAATGTCATCTTTTTTTTTTTTTTTTAATCTGGTGAGTATTAGTGTTTCACTGCCATTAATAAATTTTAATTCTACTCATGTGAGATAACAGGTTCCTATTAGTCTCATTTTTTCAGATAAGACAGTTGAGGCTGAGAATGAAATTGATTATCTACTAGTTTTAGTGCCCAGTATGAGATACATAACCTGACTTTTCAAGGAGCTTAGCATTATTAAGCCCTTTGTGTATATGTCCATACAGCATCATGAGGCAGGACATCTCAGAAGGTTAATTGGTCCAGGGTTAGAAATGCAGCTACACACTGCTGTCAGCATGGCATTGTGCATTAATATTTAAGGTATGTATTCCACTGATTTCACTGTACATCGATATTTAAAGTACGTATCCCACCAACTCCAGTTGCAACAGTGAGTGCTCAGCACTTCTGCAAAGCTAATATCCAAATTGCAAGCCAATCAACTGGAAAATGAGAAGGACTCAACTGGTGAACGCTTGTAAAAATGCTCCTTTGAGTAATGTACCTAACATCATGCAGAAACACTTAGGACGGATATCATCCTTTCCCTTCCTGAAGTCTGCTCTCTTTATTATATCTGTTTCAACAGATGCAGCAAGAAAGTCCAGCATTTTGTAGACATAACTGCATAACACTTCTTTACTCAGAGGAGATCCATCCTGCACAATTTAAAGGGAAAACTCCCTACGGAAAAAAGTTCTGACTGAGTAATTTAAGGCTATGATGAAACATATGGACAATGAGTGAATTGAGGTTGCACGAGCAAACTTAATTGTAGCATTCTCTCACTTGCATCCTCCATTCTCCAGCTGTTTTCAGACCTTGGCAGAGATAATTTCTTTTTCTTTCTTCCTTTAAGCCCCTCACCCCTCATCTCTCTGAGATATTCAAGAAGGGAAGATTATGCTGACACCCAACCATGTCTTCCTATAAGCTTACATATCAGCAGCTACAAGCCACCTCTAATCATGCCCTTACCTTCTAGTGCCACACCAGTGAAACGCTTTGCTGGTGTGGACTCTGCTAGGTGTTGGATCATGGATGAGGGCAGCTTGACTGTCACAGTAGTCATTGCTATCTCCTTTTAACACCCATTCATTCTGCATGTCAACTAATTGGGAAAAGGTTGGTGCCAAGAGCTCAATTTGTTTACAACCTATGTGGAATATTTAATGACGTTGAAAGTCCTGCCCTTTTGAGGACAGCAAACAGCAAACAGCAGTAGACTTTTATGGTACAAAACACTTCCTTGTGAAATTGCTTCCCCAGCATCCAAACAGAGTAAGGCACAAACTAGTTCATCGTTGAGAGAAGCTTTTTGCTCCAAGCATCTCACAGACGTGAGTAGCTACTACGCTGACCAGTAATTTCAGAACAAAATACTGAGAACAAAACCTGGGACATGCTAAAAAAATACACGTGTAGAACTGTGATTTTGTGAAGAGTAATAGAATACAGCCCATACAATGAATTGCTAGAGATCTCAGACTCAGATTTCATATTATGAAGAGATGTGTCTCTGTTAAAATAAATACAGCTTGTTAGAAGGAGAGAGATGGATACCAGAATTTCTGCAGATCTAAAAGGCATTTATCACAAATACTCACCTAATATAGAAGGGAATTAAGCAATATTTGTAGACAAGTTTAATTGGATGTAGGAGGTAATAAGACTTAGAGTTCTTTGGCTTGATAATTGAGTTGGGCATTGGTAAGTTTTTTGAAAGGAATCTAATTTTTAACTGGAGTGCAGTGGTAGCATTTTTAAATAGATGCAAGTAAGTAGCTTATAAAGGCACGCTGTTATTTCATATTTGTCAGATTCTGTGGCTTCAGTTAATCTGACGAAGACGTATTCAAGAAAACTGCTGTAACTTTCATTACAGGAAGCAAGCGGTATTCAATCTGTGAAGAAACTAATAAAGCCCTAAGAAGGCTATACCGACCACTAAACACAAAATCTTTAAATGAAGACTTTTAGTTTCGATTTTTAGTTTTTGGGCTTTTGTTGTTAAGAAAGCTATGACAACAAGCTGTGATGGGTAAAACAAGACCGAGGTTGATTACAAGTATTCAGAAGCTTTCACGGTAGTGTAAAAAATCCCTCAAAACATGATCAGGATATTTTTTTCCTAAATCACAGCTGATCTCACTCTATGAAAATGTTACAAATCTTGCACGTGGAGAAGTATCATGGCCAGAGAATTTCCAGATGTTTTTCTGGCCTTCATCAGTTATTTCCAAAATACAGAAATTACTTGTTTACTAGGTTGCAAAACTCTTTTTATCTGTACTGTACACATCTCTAGCATTAATACCAGCAGACATTAGACAAAATTGCACTCAAGAAATTGCAATAGGACCAAGAGATCACAGCTTTCTGGGGAATTTCAGCATTTCTTTTCTGAAGCAGATGACTGTCGGGTGATTTCTGGCCCCTGCTCTATCTACATCAAGCGAAGAAGCGTGGACACTGTTGATGCTCCACAGATTTGAGCTCTGTAGAGCTCACATAGTTCTATAGTTCTGATATATTACCTCTTGCTATCAGTGGAGTGATTCCCATCAGATTTGCTGGCCACTGGGTTGAGCCCCAGCGGCTGATAACTTTAGCCCCAGGAAGATTTCTCTTGGGCTTGCCTTTCTCTTCACTGTTGCTGGCAGTGACTGTAATTATGGTTGGTTTCCGTAGGAGTGCAAGGAATTGCCACCTGTAAAGATCTGTGAGGGTCATTTAATACAACCCTGAAAAAGCCAGCTGAGGGGTGGAAGACAGCAGCTGTGTCAGGCCAGAGAGCACCACTGAAATGTGACTGATTTGTGTGTTGTTAGAACTGGAAGAATTTTTAGGAAAAATAACTGTATTACAGTATTTTCCTAATACAGTACACTGTATTAGGAAAAGGGAATGGGATTACCACCAAGAAGCAAATTCCAAACAAATCTGTTCTGATGCAATGGGATCTTTAATGAACATGGTAATTAGTACTTTGAGCTGATATTCAGTCAAAAGGTATGTTTTCAGCTCAGTGGCCCCTAGAAAGAGGAACTGGAACTGACTCAGAAGAATCAGTGCTTTCCACTAAATCACTACTTCTTGTGGCACTTCGAGAGGTCATAGGTGAGCCTAAATTTTCCCTGCTCTGTATTTGAGATCTGGTAGTGTGTTTTGGTAGGGTTGCAGGCTAGCAACAGCTTGAGCTATTTCTGCTGTAATGTTTTTTCTAAACGTGCACAGGAGAAACCTGGATAAAAAAATCCAGCTAAGAGGAAATGATGAATTATACACAAAAGATAAGAAAAAATAAGTCATTGTTGCATTGACTTTAAAAAGTGAGCAAGGTGGAGATTTGCGTGCACTAGGAATCAGATTACAAAGGCAGTAAAATGAGGAATTAGGAACAGAATCGTTAACAGTTGAAGAGGTTATTAAAAGATTACAGAGTCTAGAAACTGATACAATAGAACAATATCTACTCAACCTGTATTTCAGACTTCTAAAGCAAAATAGGAAAATGTGCAAGAAACCTTTTGTGGATGCACACAGTATTAAGTTTTTGACAAAAAAAATTCTGAAAAGTTATGGATCTGACTGAGAAAATTTTGCATTCCAGGGATAAAAGTTCTAAATATAGTCTTCAGGCTATGAATGAGAGAATTTGGGGTACTTCAAGAAAGCAAGCATACTCACAATACCCAATGGACATAGGCAAGCGTTAGTCATTCATATATGTATGTACACATGCACACATACACAGATTAAATGTGTGCTATTTTTGTAGCCTTCAAAAAAAACTTGCTTTCTACAAAGCTTTAATAAAAAAATAATTCTCTCAATTTTATTGAGCCCTGTGATACATAACATTTTTCTTAAAGCCCAGGTTCTGGAGTCAAAATATTGCATAAAATAACAGCAGAAGGGAAAAAAAAAGATTTTAACCTTCTTGGCTATAAGCAAAAACTTGAAAGCATGAAAGAAATGCGGAGTAAAAGCTCAGAATGTCAAAATGATCCTCCTTAAATAAAAATATCTCATCACTTCAGTTCTAATATGATTATTTTTTCAGGGCTTGCCCTACTTTTTTTTTTTAACTTTTAGGATTAGTTATAGTGCAATCTATTTACCCCTAGAGCCATTCTGATGACATAAAATGCAAGTGAGATTAAAGTGCTTTTGTGTGTGCCTCTCTGTGACCCACTGAGGGCTTGACAGAGTGGTAACTGTTTTGTTCCTGCTCTAGACACTACCTGGGTTACAGGTACTTGTTTCTCCTGAAGAGGAGGGAACACAAAAAGATGATGCTCTAGCCAGAGCAGGTTGAGCAGTCTTTCTGACTGGAGGGCTTTAGAAGTCATCAGTGCCTCCAGGCAGAGTATCTATTGTTACACTGGCAGTAACCACAGACAATCTATACCCACATTCAGTACATTCTTTTTAGGTACTAACTAAAATATAGGCATTAAAGTAAAATCTTTTTAGCCTTTTGAGGATATGGCATTTATTTGCCTGGTAAATTTTCTGCTTTTGCTGCAATTTTAGCATTTCCAGCCTGTTTTTCAAAAGAGATTTAAGGAAGGATTTTGAAGCATCCCTGATGATAAACAGATTTGGGGCACCAGCACTGTAGGCCATGTCCATGGTCATGACTGTATCTTTTAGAGGCTGTGCTGTTCATAAGCAGTACAACTTCACCATCTGCTTATTCCTCCTAGCTATACCAGCTCTGCAGGTTTTTGTGGTTTTTTTGTTTGGTTAGGTTGTTTTGTGGGATGTCACAATCAAATTACTGAACTGGGGTAAAATAACTCATAAAAATGTATCTTCATAAAGCTATACCCCTAGACCTTGTGTAGCTGATCATTAAGTCCTTGTTCAGTGTCTCCATATTCCTTCTGAGATGGCTCAGTAGTACCACTTGCCATGCCAATTATGCTTGATTAATAACCACTCAAATGAAAACTTTCTGGCACATATTAATAATGGGATATGTTAAAAGTATCTAAAATGGCATTGCCTAAAAACCTTCCTGCATGATGGAGTTGGGTAAAAATGAACTCTTTGGTTGTCTGGTGAATCTAAAAATCTTGAAAAAAAATTTCTTATTTAACTGTAATAAAAAAATGGTTTTATTGAAAATTTTTTCTATTCCTAAAATAAAAATAGCATAGGAAATTTCAGCATGAAAAAGGATTTTGAATATAATAAGCCTGAATACTGAAATGAATAACTTTTCAGAAGTCCCCTTTCCCCTCCTATGAACAGTTTGACAAATGGACCCAAACTTCAGAAAAAAAAATTGTCACCAGATTTGTCTTGTTAATTCAGAAATATTCCTCCAGATTTTTCATCTAGCCTTAGTGCCTGTTGCAAAAAAAGTCTATTCCTGATCATCAGATTTTGTGTGGTGTTTCTCTAACATGAAATGCATATAAGAAGTTCACCTTTATTTACAGGACAGATGAAGTTAATGAATTATGATAGAGCATGTCTTGTGGAAATGGTACAGAGTTCATGTTTTTCTGTGCAATGCAAAAAAACCCTACCAGGATTGGAAATTTTCCGAACAGTAATAACAATAATAATAAAGCCTTAACTGTAAAATGTAGAAGAAAGACAGGAATAATTAAAGACTTTAAGAAAAAAGAGAGCGAAATCTTAAAATCAATTGCAATGTAAAGGAATACTGCAAATATGAAATTAAATTAACTCCATGGAGCTGGGAATTAGGCTCATTTCATTTGACATACTATTAAGGTGAAATGCACACTACTTACAGAAAGCTCTGTTACTTTCCTTGCTATTGCACTGGGGAGGGGGCAAGGAGTGGGTGAGGAGAGCTCTTAAATAGAGTATCTTAATGGATCAGGGTCTAATTGCTAAGCCCCTGGGCTAAAACATCATTTTTGAAGCTGACACCTCCAGATGCTGAACAAGCAAAGCTTTCAGCAGGCCCGCAGACCCCGCTGCAGCACGTAGCCTGGAAAAGGATATTTAAAATCTCTGCAAAGTTTCCATGAGACATTCTTCTGAGAATATATAGATCATGGATCTTGAATCCTCTCCCTAAAGAGTCTCTTCATAGCAGGCTGTACCAGTAACACACATCTTAGATGTTGGAAATGGTCAGACTCCCTGTCTCTGTGGTGAATCACTGCTTAAGTTATAGGCATGTACTTTCTGTCCAAGTGTGTACTTCGTTCTTAACCTCCTTTCCTTAACTCAGGAAATGAGTTTAGGCTTGTTATTCAACAAAACAGTTTAGTGCTTCCTTAACTTTAATGCGTCATTTTTAATGAGAGTCTGCATATAAATTACATGCTAAAAAGAGAGCTAGGCTTCAGAATGTGCTTAAGGTTAGTCATGTTTGCAGCCCTGACTGGAGCTCATCGAAGAGCTGTAATTAGGATTTTACCAAACTCAAGTGAGTTGTGTCTAGCACAGCTTCAGTGTCCTTGTCCTGTAGAATGGGTAAATTTATGATGAGTTTGGTAAAATCCTAATTACAGCACATTCCCCAAGCATTGCTCATGTTATTTTCCATAGCTTCCACTCTCCCACTCTCCCCTCCATGCCTGCTGAGCTCAGCACTGGCCTTCCAGAGATAATGCCAAGCTGAGAGAGAGGGACTCCCCTGAATTATACAGGAGATGATGCATACATATGTACATACCTATGTATATGCATACACTTTTTCAGATATGGGCTTGAAAATCATAGAATCATAGAATCATAGAATCATAGAATCATAGAATGCTTTGGGTTGGAAGGGACCTTTAGAGGTCATCTAGTCCAACCCCCCTGCAGTGAGCAGGGACATCATCAACTAGATCAGGTTGCTCAGAGCCCCGTCCAACCTGACCTTGAATGTTTCCAGGGATGGGGCCTCCACTACCTCTCTGGGCAACCTGTTCCAGTGCTTCACCACCCTCAGTGTAAAAAATTTTTTCCTTATATCTAGCCTAAATTTCCCCTCCTTTAGTTTAAAACCATTACCCCTTGTCCTGTCACAACAGGCCTTACTAAAAAGACTGTCCCCATCTTTCCTATAGGCCCCCTTTAAGTACAAAAGGCCGCAACAAGGTCTCCCCGCAGCCTTCTCTTCTCCAGGCTGAACAGCCCCAACTCTTTCAGCCTGTCCTCGTAGCAGAGGTGCTCCAGCCCTCGGATCATTTTCATGGCCCTCTTCTGGACTCGCTCCAACAGCTCCATGTCCTTCTTGTGCTGAGGGCTCCAGAGCTGGGTGCAGTACTCCAGGTGGGGTCTCACCAGAGCCGAGTAGAGGGGCAGAATCACCTCCCTCGACCTGCTGGCCACGCTTCTTTTGATGCAGCCCAGGATACGGTTGGCCTTCTGGGCTGCAAGCGCACATGAAAATCCCCAGTCCTGAAGGGAGGAAGGCCTGGCTAACAGCTGTTTTCCTGCATCTAATACCCTAAAAATCTCACTGTACCTAGTCTAGCCAAAAGAGGGCTTTAGGGGACAGGACTGCTCACCATATATAGGTTAGGGAGTAAAGGGAAAGCGTGGAAAAAACAAGGACAACGACAGAACCAAGAGAAGGATGGGGATGAGACGTTTCTCTGGCAGTGCACTGAGGACACAAAGCAAGCCCCGGGGTGGCAGCAGGGGAGAAAAAGGGCTAAGAGATTTTGAACTGGCTTGATCCCTTTCTAGGAGAAGCTGTATGGCTTAGCAGCTACAACGTGAGTGGGTGTCCTACAGTCTTTTTTAAAGGAGAAAGCAAGACCACCTCCCCATGACTATCAACCGTTACATTTTAATACAATAAATACACTGGAAAGCAGCCCTAGACAAGGCAGTTATAGTATAGCAGGTCCACCTCGCAGAACACATTGTGATGCTTGTTTTTTATTTTTGATTAATTTTATTAGACTTCACAGACTTATCAGAATGGAAATCATAAAGAATGAAGCCAGATGTTACTGTTCCTCCAGTGAATTCTTACTGTAATTAATTTCTTCATCAGTAATTACTTTTCAGTAACAGTTCTTTGGCATCATGACACTACTAATAAAACAATATGCAAATATTAATACTGGTAAATTATTCTGTACTGTATAAATATTAAGACAGACTTTTTTTCTATGAAAACACTACAGCACTAAACACTATATGGTTGCTGTAATGGTAAACATAAAAGATAGACAAGAAAAGAGATGGACTTGTTTTCTCCATATTTATGTTAAAACCTTGCAGTAAATCTTAAAAAGTAAAACAAAGCTCCTGTGAATGTAATACACCTACTTTGCAAGTGATTTAATTTGGGATAAATCCTGCACCGCTGTAGAGCACTACTGAATCCTTCTTCCCAAAAAGAGAATCAGTAAGGGCAAAGGAAGGAACCAGAACAGTTCCTCTGAAACACTGATCAGGCAAGAACGAGGAGCAAGGGCTTCAAGCCACTGGCAGGCGTATCAAAAGTAATAATTTCTTATGCTCATCTTAGAAAAAAACAACAGCACTTCAACATCCCATCAACCACCTAGGGTATTTTCAAAGTACTCCAGGTTTACCCAGAATATCTTAACTGCTCTTCTCATGCTCACTTTCTTTTCTCTTTTGCTACATAAAAGAAAAAAAAAAAAATACTCTTCCAGGAAGAAGACAAGCCTCCTGCCAGCACTGACACTTATCTATTTTAAATTTTGAGAAACTCAACGTAAGTGGGCCCCATATATTACAAAGTTACCTGACATCATTCCTTCAAAGGCCTATTAAGGTGATCTAGCTCAAAATAATTACACATTTTAGGAATATGCTAAATCTAACTTTGCCAAACATCGCAATCAAATACAGAACCATAACAGACTCTTAAATATGGCATTAAACTCAATTCCCAGTAAAAGGGATCTAGAAGTTCTTTTCTTCTTTCAGTCTTAATAAGCGAGACAAAAGTCATTATTTGTTTTTCCTGTTGATGGTCATCGTTAGGTGCTTTGCAAAAATCCCATCTCCTTCTACACAGGAAAACTGTCTCTCAAAATGGTTTCTTTAATAACAGAGACTTATGTTATAGAGAAGGCTGACAGTCACTGTACTAGGTTTGGGTTCAGAAGACCGGGAATTGAGACCTTCAAATGAGAAACCTCCAGCTGTAACAAATAACTGTCTTCTTTGTGAATACCAGATGCCATGGACTAAGAAGTACTGTGGATTCATTGACATAATAACTCATTTGTGTACCTGAGCTGCAAGGTCCTATTCCTTGCTCTCATACTGGTGTGCCTGATGAGCTTAAAGAGATAATTTTGATCTTAAAAAGGTTGCATGTCTCTATGATGTACCCTTATTTTTACATCTATGTCATAGGGTAACTATGACTGCTGTCTTTGTAAAGCATTTTGATACCTAATGATACAGAAAGAGGTGACTTAGCTAGGTTCACCAGTGCTTAATGTTGTTTTGTACCTTCAAGATGCTATGGACTCAAGTGTGGAGCACAGGAATAGCAGAGGAAGTTTCTGGTCATTTTGGGTAAGAAAGGAAGAACTCAGTCCACAGCAGTTGCTTTCTGTAACAGAAATAAAGACTAAAGCGCAGTGTGTTTATCTTGTTCCTATTACTATCCGTATGGCAGCATGAGGAAAGAATACTTGTATTTTTATTTACAGATAAAGCCTTGACCATTTGCTCCAGCCTTTCATTGGAGGCAGTATACATCAGGGACTTCATATCCAGCGCTGTTTTTTCTTAAGAAGCAGTAAGGGGAAGGTGATGAGGAGCAGAGAGGTTTCTGGTGGGCCACTAGGGAAAGGAGTTACTGAGTGAAAACGTCAAGGTAGAAATTCTTGGCACAGTAATCAAGACAGGCTCTCAGGACTTTTTAAAATATGTCTTTAAATCTACTTACAGTCTGGCTGAAACCAGATTTACAGTCTATTTTTGCAGCTGCCAACTCCACTTACAAAAGCTTTAGTACTGGGTATGGATAGTGTACTTCAAAAGGTAGACAGAAACCTTTGAAGTGCACATAGGCTGATGTGGAGGGTTACTTGAAAGTATAGGTTTCCTCTGACAACAAAGGTATTTAGAAATGTTAGGATCCCAGAGGTGTTCAGGATTTCATCTGTCTAGGTGGACAAAGCCTTAGATTTTACAACCAAATGTGTTTATGTAATTAGAAAGCCCATTTTCCATAGTTGCCTTGTTTGTGTATGTGCACAGGCGAGGGACAGAAGTCTATTTATATTGTGATATTTTTCCATTTAAGAATTTGTTAACAATATCTTTGAACCTATGAGAATACATTTGGAAAATATCTGTAAAGGGCCAACTCCTGAATCAGCATAAATCAGTATCACTTGTGGCTAATAAAGCACATCTTTTAACTTTCAAATTTAAAAAATGTGCAAAATCTGGCATTCCATTACCTTCTTTTGAATAACTTTTTAGAATGTTTATAGTATTTATCAAAGTCTGCATATTGAACAAAATAGTATCTAAAATTTTCAGTGAAGTAGATTACTTTGGAAAATATTTATGTAAAATAATAGTCTGAAAAGGAGGACAATATCCTATTCAGGCTATTCATTGACAAAAATACTTGCATTATTTATAAATGGATGTTTTTTCAGTTAATTCAAATAATTATCACAAAAATAAATTCAGGTACAAGCAAGTACCTTTGCCTATAATCATTACAGGTAAAATTTTATTCCAGGGAGTTCACCTAGAGATGTATGGATGGTTAGAAGGTAGCTAACTGAATACATTAGAGCACTGTTGATATTGTATAAGAGTTCTGTACTGTTGACTATTGTATTTCTACTAAAAATGAGAATTTGAAATAAAAAGTGGATAGCTATAGTATAGCTAGAACTACAAAATGAGCATTTTAAAAAATACATCTTCACTTGCATTTTTGTCTTTTTGCCATAGCTCTAGCAGCATATTTAATATGCAAATTTGTAAAAAAAAAGGCAAAAGAAGTATTTTTTTTTTTTTTAAAATCAGACTGAAACCTAACAGAATTTTTCCTGAGGATGGGTGGCAGTTGATTCTGTCAACATGCACAAAATAAATGCAAGAAAAAAACAACTCTAGAGAACAAATTATCCATAAATACCTCCACTGTTGCTTTTGTTTGGAGTACCACTGGTGGACTGCCTGGCTGTGGAAGCAATGAGTTTAGGGTTAATAATGAGGTTCAGAGGTAT
Source organism: Balaeniceps rex (assembly GCA_013401315.1). Classification (NCBI taxonomy): domain Eukaryota; kingdom Metazoa; phylum Chordata; class Aves; order Pelecaniformes; family Balaenicipitidae; genus Balaeniceps; species Balaeniceps rex. The sequence continues at coordinate 13,823 of VYZW01026244.1, forward strand.
TACTTGCAGACTGCTTAGATCTCCCACATCTCAGATTAATGCCTTAGATGTTGGGCTGTGGCATATTTTGAGGTCTTTCTTTCCATTTATCCTAGGCCTGCGGAAGGTTTATTGCAAAAAGGTGAAATTTGGACAAACAGCTTTTGAAAAGTTATCATCCCCTTTAGCTACAAATAGTGTGTTTTATCAGGTTATTTATTAAGAATCTACTTTTGTAAACAGAACTGCCTGTTTAAATTTTGTTTTGTTGTAAGACTGCTGTTAATTGTCGTACTGACCTACTTTGTAACACCTTTTAATTTGAAAATGCCACTTTTACTAATAGCTGGTAGTTCGTAGTAAAAAATAATTGAGTATGTGTGTCTATAGTACTAGAAAAGAGGCTTTTTATTTTTACTCCAAAGTGTGGCATTCAAAAAGAAAAACAATTTGACCTTTAAAATAATCTCATATATAGTTAAGATATAAGCATAAGAAAAGATAGATCTGCAGGTAAGTACATATGTAGAAAGTATACCTGTGGATTCTACATTATTTGCTAGATCTATGATAAATAAACTTTGAATAGCATTGTCCTGTGTTGAGCCTGCACTATGGTTTCAGATACACCACGCTGCCTCTCTGAGAGCCAGCAAGCCTTTCGGGATGCTGTCCTGTATCACACTGATTTCCTGGCTTAGATAACTGCAAGCTGGAGGGGTTTCTGTAACTGGGCTCCGCTGTGCTTTGATAAGTGCCATGGCTAGCTCTGCACTCTTCCAGATTATCACCACTGAATGCATGCTGTTTACCCTTCTCTAACCTCTCTACAGATTACCTGAGGTGTTAAAATCTGTATAAATCTTGCTTCAAGTAAGGATCTAAAAGACTGTTTTTCGCTTCTTGTTGACCATCTACAGTTCCATGATACACAAATTTTAAATTAAATTGACTAATGTAGCTCATTTAATTTTAGAAAATAAGTAAAATTTACCATTTTTTTTTGTACAGCCAACCACTTTTTGCTTGAAATATAACAAGATAAGAGAAAAAAAGGGTAAGGAAGCATGGAGCTAGATCCACCAAACCAGAAAGACAGTTTTGCACCAGTTTGCTGGGTCAAGGCTGACCTGAAAACTAGAGTAGCTGGCAGCTGCTGGGTTTCTGCCCCATTTCAGGAATCTTCAAGCAGTTGCTGCAGTAGTTTGTATGCCTCCTTCCCCTGCCATCAACACAGGGGATGGTGGCCAGGGCCACTTTACTCCTGGCTGGTCTCCAGCTGCTAGAGCAGCTGGCCCCTTGAGGCTGCTGGCAATCAGTGAAAATCAAATCAGCCCTGTGCTGTGAACTGGTGCTGGAGTGAACTGATGCTGGGAAGCTTGCAGGATTAGGAAAGCACAGAGCTGCCATACTGTTCCTTCTTGGCCAGAAACATGGATCAGCATTTTCGGATGGCTACTTTCTGTCTCAAGAGGTGTTTCAGTCTGCACTAGTGCTTTAGAAACTTCACATTTGGAAACACACATTTAGTCTTATTATAATGAAACCGGAGAGGTTAAAAACTTGTAAGAGAAATCAGGTCAAAGTTTTAGGTAGCTTGATTCTAGTAAAATTATTCTAAATCAAAATTTAATCTAAGGAGATATGAAGACAGTAATGTTTACATGGCAAGACGAAACACCTTCTGGAACAAGTTTTGTAGGGGGAGGCAAATGAGAATGAAACCATGCATACATATGTCTCCTTGTTATAGTGCTGGTCAAGTTTGGTTTCTCTTTTAGATGGACAATACTAGAATAGATATGTGGTCCTAGAGTCAGACCACATATACAGGACCTTGTGTCATAAAGCCAATTCTGATTTGACTTTCACTTACCTGGAAAGTCTGTCAGAGATCCAGCACAGTGGCAGAGCTGATCACAGCATGGTTAATGGGCAGAAACTCCAGTCCTGCCTCCCTGTCTCCAAGCACTTGACAGATAAGAGAGTACTTGATTCCCTTTTCCCCTTGTGCATCTTTGTTTCCTTGCCATTCTTAAAGGATAGGGAAAGAGAAAAACAGCATTTTGTATCAGTCTTCTAACTTCATCCATTCCTGTTTCACAGAGCCCCTCTGCTCACTCCACTCTGTGGCACCTTTTGTTGGTTCCCTGCCCTATCTACGTAAATCTAAGTCAGCATTTCCAGAAAAAATGTTGCTTAATAATTTCAAAGAGTTATTGCTTCTGGCTTCGTCAGTGCATGGTACAGCAGAGTAAAGAATAAAGAACAGGCACAGAATGACCTGACCCCAGTATTTGTATTGAGGACTATAAAGTGATACTTGTCCAAGAAAATGCAGTTTCTTTGGCAAGCGTGCTGATGCCAGAAACATGTGTGAATATTAAAATTGCCAGAAAGACAGGGCACTTTTGCAGGAGCAGTTTTCCATATCAGGTTTCAGGTGGTGAGAATCTGGTCCTTTGCCTCATTAATGAGCTGGAAGTACGAATTCACTGTGAATTGATTTGGTGGTCAGTCAGCAAATGTAACTAGAGCAGCACAAGTTTCACTGCATCTCCACAGTTTGTTTCACTTCTTTCCACCTTTTGAGCTTCCTGTGTATTGCTTCCCTGGCCCTCTCTGCTATGAGATTTATCTTTAGCATCCCCAAATCTTCCTCTCCAGTTGAAGATTTCTCAGTTGAGGTAAGCAGTTATTCCACACATGGTGCTGTATTTTTGAGGATTGATTGGTGTGACAAAGTATGGTAATTTGAAACGGTAATTTCTTTTTAAGTGGTGAAGTTCAAAGTGAATTGCAGGCACTTCCCACCTGCTTGCATTCCTCTAGAAACAAGCTGTCTTTGTGAGATTGCTTAGATTTTTGTGGAAAGGAAAAAAAAAAAGGCCCCAGAACCAAGATATCATGCACAGCAGTAGTATCACATGCCACTGGATCCAAATGGGGAATTCTTGTTAAGATATTAAGAAAGCAGTCCTCTGAAGCTTGCCTAGGCAGATCAAATGCCTGGAGATGCTGACTTCTACTGAGTGCCTCAGTCATCATCATAGCGGGTTACTGTGGCATCTATGGTTTGTGCACAGGCTCTACTTTCTCAGTTGTACCCTGAGCTTGCAAAAAGCGCTTGATTCTCTCCTCTAAAAGCTCCCATTACACACTTGATAGCGCAGTGACCTTCACAAAGTTTTCCCAGTTTCTTCTCCATCCGTCAATAATTAAATACTCAAACCTTTTCTATTCATCCGCCATCCTCCAATACTGTCCTAGCAGCTGTCCAATGCTGTCCTAGCAGCCAGTACCACACTCTCTGGTCTGAGCCACAAGGCTCTCATTCTAACCATTTGCCACTGATTTAGAAGTTGGCCTCTTTGCAAGCCTTGATGATAGCCTTGCCACTTGTGTCTTTCTTTATATCGGGTACAACTGTCATGATTTACCTCATTACAAGGAAGCCAATACCATTGTCACAGAATTCAACATTTTTTTTCCCTATGGGAGACTGCCGCTCCTGTTAACGTGCTTATAACTACTGGTATTAAAACACTCGGAGCCAAAACTGGGCCTTGGTATTTCTGTAGAAGTGGGGAAATGCTCCCCATCTCAGCATGTAAACACAGGCCAAAGAGAAATACAGTATTCGGATGGGAATCCTAATCAGTTGCTTGCACAATACAGTAGCTTTAATACCTTTCTGCTGCTAAGCATCACATCTACCTTATTCACACATGCATCACATTGAGAATTTTCCAACAGTTACATTAGAGACGAGAAAAAGGGAGAGAGAGAGAATCCTCAACCTCATCTTACCTCTGCCTCCCACAGAAAATTCAATACAAACATTACGTTTGGACTGGTTTGCGCTGACTGCTGATTGATTGCTAAATTCACTACTGGCATCTCTACATAAATAAATGCAGGGAAGACTCTGGCCCTTTATTTTGAAGGCCTACCCAACTGTGCACGCATAAAATTGGAACAGCAGCAGTAATTTAGCTTCCTCTGGTTCTTTCATTTTTTTTGCAGGCCCCAACTGCCTCTTAGAGAGATTTGCTTCTGCTATTTTTTTTTAACAGACCATCTGTCTCATTTTGCATTCTAGAGCATTCTTCCCCATTTCTTGTCATGTTTCCAACAGAGTAAGAAGTTAGTTGGACTGCTTGTGATCTAGATAGTTAGCATGTTGCTGTTCTGCTGCTGGTGTAGCAGAAAAAAGAATGTTTTTATGTTCCCTTTCTCTGGGCAGGAAGTCCCTCAGTCCACTCATCAGCACCTTCAGAGCTCTCTCAACAAGTTCACTTACACTGAAGTCATTACAAACTCAGGGGTGACCCCTCCTGTGCAGCCTTAGGACCAGACTGGCAATAGTACAGGTAGGCAAAAGGGGCCAGAGACTTTCCCCCCCCCCCCAGGGGGGGAATGGCTCTTACAGTTGTAATGCTCAGTTGGTTGTACCACAAGAACAAAC
>VYZW01026246.1:28000-39689 GCA_013401315.1 Balaeniceps rex
GAAATTCTTTGTCCTTTGAGATGATCTGAATATTTGTATAACCATTATGTGTCAGACTGTGCTGATGGCTTGTCCATGTGCACTCATCTTAATTATAGTGTGAGTGGTGTGTGCGTTCAGGTGGTTTGGCCTTTTACAGTGTAAAAGTTCCTTCTCATCTTTCCTAGCTGGTTTTAACACATGTATAAATTTACTGAAATGCAGTAGGGAGGTTTAACAGCCAAGATCAGTAACTCAGGTGACAAGGAGTGAGACCTTGGCGGCACTCCAGCATGGAAACCAACATGAATATTGCCACCGACGGTTCTCTTTGGGACACTCACGGGAGCATCAGCGATGCATTGCACCGGCAGTCCTCAGGACAGGGTTTTTGCATAATACTGAGCGCTCCAGTCTTACGAATGGCCAGAGTTTAATTTCTTCTTCCAACTGTTAGTTCTGCCCCATCACATCAGGTGGGGGTCCCAGCTCTGTTTGGTTTGTGGAGTGACCCGCATGGGTGGTGGCTTGTCCAGTCGTGGCCTGGTGAGTGAGGTAGGGAACTGTGAGGAGAGAAAATAGTAATGAATATTCACTGCTGGGGACCGAATTTTATCCCTTCCCGTGTCAGATGCATCTTCTGTGACGTTAGGAAGACTGTCCAAAATAACATGCTTATACAATCCAGTGAGTAGAGGACAGAGTTAACTTAAAAGCCAGAGACTGGCCGCATAAGCTAAGTTGCCTTACTTAAATGCTTGAATGGTAGAGACATTTACTGATTATTTAGTGGTTCTACTTCTGTTAAACTTTGCAGGAGAAGGTACATAGAAGGCACATAGGACTGGGTGTTTAAAAACACTGGAAGGGAAGAAAAGATTACCAAAAAAGTGTTTTTAGTGTCCATGGCTAATGCAGACACGTTTTCAGTAGTGCCTGTGAGAGTTTACCCTGTGCATACAATGTGAGCAACTTTCCCAAGAGGGCTCAGTGTTTCTTGAAGAAGTTGACAAACCNAGGTAGGGAACTGTGAGGAGAGAAAATAGTAATGAATATTCACTGCTGGGGACCGAATTTTATCCCTTCCCGTGTCAGATGCATCTTCTGTGACGTTAGGAAGACTGTCCAAAATAACATGCTTATACAATCCAGTGAGTAGAGGACAGAGTTAACTTAAAAGCCAGAGACTGGCCGCATAAGCTAAGTTGCCTTACTTAAATGCTTGAATGGTAGAGACATTTACTGATTATTTAGTGGTTCTACTTCTGTTAAACTTTGCAGGAGAAGGTACATAGAAGGCACATAGGACTGGGTGTTTAAAAACACTGGAAGGGAAGAAAAGATTACCAAAAAAGTGTTTTTAGTGTCCATGGCTAATGCAGACACGTTTTCAGTAGTGCCTGTGAGAGTTTACCCTGTGCATACAATGTGAGCAACTTTCCCAAGAGGGCTCAGTGTTTCTTGAAGAAGTTGACAAACCTCTTAGCTGGGCATTTACGTTCCTCGGTGGAAAGTCACTGCATCGGAAATGGGCACTGCATCTTCTTTTGTCCTCACGGAGCTGGGGAGTCGGTTCCAGCGGACAGACAAAATGTATATTCTGGTTTGTAGGTACTTTCCTGTGATACCATGGATGTTTTAAGGGCAGTATCGAAGTAATGCAGACCTCAGTTGTCTCAGATATTGTGCTACGCATCAGTTACTTAATGTTTAACTTTAACATAGTGACAATTTACTAGAAGATACAGAAGCTTTTAGGCAGCCCTTCATAAAACTTTACTTACTTTTGCTTCTTAATTGTATTTTTAGGTATTTTTAAAATTCTTTTTTTTTTGGCAGTGAAATATTTTGAGGGTCACACTCAAATACCCTTCGTATTTTTGTAGGTACAGAGGGTGGCTTGCAAGACGCCTTTGTTATGTCCTTTTTGTGCAAGAGAGGGATGTTCATAAGGGTATGTTTGCCAAGAATCTGACAGAAAATGTGCTGAATAACAGCAGGTAAGATAATGCAAAATAAACTATTTTTTGTATGACTGATACATTATAATGTGATTTAAGAATTTGGAAACAGCAGGTTTTGAAAATCAGACTATTTAAAATATTAGAAGATACAGTATCTTCAGCATAGCCCTTCAGGGCTGTAGCTTGCAATTTCTCTTTGAATAATAAAAGAGGGGAGATGAAGAATTCTAAATCTCCAAATGAATGATGCATGGTGGGTGGACAGCAGACAGTACACAGAAAAATAAAATTGCTACATGGGAACTCTTCAAACGTTTGTTTATCTAATTCATGTAAATCATTACCACTAAAGTCATACTGCAGTCATCAGAATTGTCAGTCTTTCAGAAATAATAGGAAAGCAGCATTTCAGAGTACCCTGAGTGTACACCAAGAGTGTGAGGCAAAACTGGAAAAAGGCTATAGAATGAAATACCCACCCTCTATTTTGTGGAGCTTGTTTTCTGTTTCATATACTGCATTTTAAATGGCATGTTGAGCCCCTGATTAGCTATTAAGGTATCAATTTTTCCTGGACACAAAGAAATTCAACCGCATGCCCACTCATTGAGTCTACTTTTGTCAGAGACCGCACACTTCCTGTATTAACATTCCTAAGTCTCCTGAATTTTTAATGTTCAAGTCCTATCTGAAGATGATAGTGTTGCTTTTGAAAAGTAAAGCAGACCGCATTGTACCACAGTTATGGTGTGTTAAACCACTTAATCTCTCTTAGATATGTTTTAAATGGGGAAAATAGCCCTTATAAAATTTAGCTACAGTTTGTAAAACTGAGAATTCAAGGGAGAAGATACTGTAGAAGTGCAAAATAGCAACTGCATAAATCTGTCTAATGAGGTAAGTGAAGTTGCTATGGCAGGAAAAAGAAAATATTAACAAAGAGATTTCAACTGTTCTTTCTGCATTTTTGACCTTATTAACCATTTCTGAAAATTGTTGATCACTTGGTATCAGTATGTGTGAACTGTGTACATACTGTTTTATATGGTCAAATTGGAGCACATTCATCCATCATCTACCTATTTAATCAGAGCCTAGAAAACTACTGAATTAAATTTAATGCATTTGGAGTACACAATACTTCACTGTGCATGTTCTTTTATGCCTGCAAGTTACTCCTGTAGTAATATATGGCTCATTCCCAGCAGTTATTCTGTGTCTTGAACTCTTCTGTTGCGGGACTGTCTCATAAGTTTTACTTTTTAATGTTAGAGTCCAGAAGGCCATTGTAGATGAAGCTTCTGAACCAAGTGCTCCGGGTAGTTTTGCTCAGACAGATCCTAAAGCTATCAACAGAGTGAAGAAAAAAGCTAGGAAAATTCTCCAGGAAATGGTAGCAAGTGTGTCACCTGCTTTAATCAGGTAAGAAAAATGGCTCATCAGTATTGTCAATGGGTAGAAGGACAGCCAAGCGCTCTCTGTATTATACCAGCAGAGCTTGTAACACATTATTCATACATAATGAATAATTATTTTAAAAATTAATACATTATTCATAAAAATCCCTTTTCTAATGTTAACTAATGAAATGGTAGTTATTCTTCATTTTCAGATGCAGCAGAGACCCTCTGCCTTTTCAAGGGACAAATCTTAAGATTAAATACAGACTTTTTTTTTTTTCCCCTCCTGAAACTAGACTTGGTGCTAATGCTTAGACCAATATTAGTATCCCGTGTTGTTTCAGGCTGATACAAGCAAGAGCAGCTAGCCACAGCATCTTAAACTGTGAAAGATCTTTTTTCCAGTAGCCCATTGAATATCATAACTTGTAGTTATAAATGAGAGAGTCTTATCTTAGATAAAATCTTCTACTGTGGTGTCTACCTTTACTACTAAGGATGAATTTTTCTCTGTCATGTTCCTAGTCCCCTTCACCGACTTTTGTGATGCAAACCCTGTATTTTTTGTAACTATATTAAATTCTCCCACAAGACCAGATATATGCTGTCATGTAACATGTCACCTAACTAGCTTAGTTAATGTAACTGATCTCAGGACCTCCATTAACTTGCCCCATATGTAAAGTGGTCTCTGCCCTTTGAACAGCCTTCAGTGAGGTTGACAATAACAAGTTTTGTGCCATAATTGCAGGAGGCTGAAATTTGATTACTAACCATGGCTTAGCTGATATGCAAAAACTTGTTAAGCAATTGGATTTTATAGTAATTTTCTTTGAATATAATCAGATTTTATGGCTTTGCCTTTAGTCATATAGAAGCAATATAAAACGGAGGCAGCAGTGAATGAAACTTTTTGAGTTGTGTTTGTTCTTCCTTCAGGTTGACTGGCTGGGTATTACTGAAGTTGTTTAACAGCTTTTTCTGGAATATTCAGATCCACAGAGGTCAAATAGAAATGGTCAAAGCAGCAACAGAGGTAAGGGAGGGTGAGAAAGAATCTAGTAAGGCAGATCGCTGATGTAATTTCTATTAATGTTTACAGCACTTCTCTTTTTAGGAGAGTTCTGCTAAGTCTGTATGATATCAGATTGTAGATAGATCTGTCTCATATCTGTGAAATAGTGTTTTTAATTAAATATAATGCTCTTTGAGTTGTGTAACCTAAAAGAGTATGTGAACTCTGGTTTTACCTTTGTTTCAGGATCAAATTTCAACTATCGGGCTGAATGATTATCTTGGATAACCTGCAACCAGCAGTATTTCTTTTTTTGTGCTGAGGCAGCCAGTAATAAATTAGGAGGTCTATTTAGGATTTTTTACTCTTACCTTAACTTGGAATAAAAATCTTTAAGAAATAAACTTTTCCTATTTCTTACTAGAAATCTGTTCCCAGTCCTTCGATATTTATTGAAATTGATCAAAATAGCTTCTAAATTCTACCATTTTCTTTACACTCAAAGGAATTGATTCTTTTTGCAGAGTTTACCTTAGAAAGATGGATTAGATAAATAAAACAAACAAACAAAAAGGTTCCTAATATTTTCTGTTATTTTTTGATTGCAGTGTTTGGGAACCCCACTATTCATAGATACTTGCTGATATCTAATAGAAAGAAATAGCAGTACTTGGGTGACACTGATTTGGCCACATCCCTTGAATTGTTTGATTGTTGTCTCAGTACTGTGAGTCTGAAGAAACTGGGAATATTAATCATTGTTTCTTGTAATGCATACAACTAAAAACTACAGTCCATGAAAATTAAGAAGTACAGTTGACTAAAATGTTCTCGTCGTCACAACTGAGTGAAAACCAGAAATAAACAAACTGAATGATGGTAACCGGACAATGCCATCAGTTCTGATAATATCATGCTAGCAATCTCAGGGATGGATTTTAGAAAAGGAGTAATATCCCACAGTTCTTACCAGCTGTCTTCTCTCTTTTTTTATCTTGTCTCTCCACCATAGATGAATTTGCCTCTTATCTTCTTGCCTGTTCACAAATCCCACATTGACTACCTGCTCCTTACATTCATTCTTTTCTGCCATAACATCAAAGCACCCTACATTGCTGCAGGGAACAATCTCAACATCCCCATCTTCAGGTAATAACCTCTTCTTACTTGAAAACGACTGAGGTGAGGGGATTGTCAGGTGACCTTTGCACAATATATCTTATGTCCAAGTGTAAGATAATCTGAGTATTATTGGGCCATCATGTAGGACTTCTTTGGTTCCTATTACCTGCTCAGAGAGCGAGCATAACAAAATCCTTCTGAGAAATTCTGTCATAACCTGTGTAGGGCAAGGAAGGATATTCCTTTCTTCTGTGAGTCTCAAAGTGGGTAGGTGACTAAGGAAAGATAAGTTTGTGAAGAAGTGTTGTTGAATGGTCAGCTCTTCTTCATGAAGGTTAATGAGCTGGCTAATAGGCAGCAGCAGTACTGAGTGAATAATACTTTCTGGGAAAGTACTTCAATTTGGTCTCTGTTTAAATTGTATTTCTGGTGGCTGAAGAACATAAGAAGGTCTTTTAGGTAGTGTTTTTCCAGTGAGACAGAATTTGGTGATAACTAATTTCTGAAAAGCCACTGGATCTTGCAGGAAAGGATGAGGAAAGAAGGGGCGTACCTTTACTTAGAGGGTGTTTTGCATCAGTAGCTGCTGGAATGTGATGATGCCAGTAAGAAAGGCATTCTATAAACTATCAGTTAAAATGCTATTTATTGGGGCTAGAAGTATAAAGAGAGAGAGACTAGCATAGGTAATCTAACATCCCTTTAGTTGCTGGGCATCCCGAGTTGTGCAGTGTCCAGCAGGCCACTGATGCACACACAGCACGCCATGTGGACTGTGCCCACAGAAAAGGTTACCCCATTTTGGTCATTTGAGCTAGTATAGGATTTTCTTACAAGAAAACAACTCTAATTATCATTTCGTCTGTCAAGCAGAAAGGATGTTGTCATGAGAACTTCTTGCTGCACTGTTAGATAAAGGCAAGGCCACGCAGGTGGCATAATTGCTGGTGCCAAGCGGGAGCTGCCTGCAGGCTGCTCTGTTAAAATTAGCCAGCTGAAATGATCCTGCAGCCAAGGGGTATGTGCAGCACAACACGGGCGCAAAGGCCATGCTGTATGTGCAGCACAGCACAAACTTGGGCCAGCTCAGGTTAACTGTTACGTGGGTCACGAGCATCTCAATGTACAATAGTCTCCCGGTCAGGGTCACTGTGAAGGGTAAGTGGTATGTCAAGGGAGTGAAATGGAGCAAGACAGTGTAGAGAAGACTGTTTCGTAAGTTAAATAGAGTAATATTTGTGCGGTCCCATCGTGTGTAAAGTAATAAATTTTAGTCTTTGAGAATTTCAGTAATTTCAGTTCCTGTTGCGTGCTAGGAATTTTGTACTGGATGTGTAGTAGTTTCCTGCAAACTAAAATCAACTCTTTATTGTGTAGCACATTGATCCGCAAGCTAGGAGGATTTTTCATTCGTCGAAAGTTAGATCAGAGTCCTGATGGTCGTAAGGACTTCCTCTACAGAGCTTTGCTCTACGTGGTACGTATTTCTTGCCTTCTTTCTGTAGGTAGCATTTCAGTTGGATGGCAAGTGGGAAAGTGAGTTCCATCAGTCTGGGGATGTTTTCTACTGCTTTGAATTTGTTTTAGGTTTCATGCTGCAAAACAAAGATACTTTTTTGTGTGAAGTCTTGGATGTATAGAATAAAAGAGATTTGAATGCCCAGCAAGTTTGAGGATGAGCACATTTTCACCTTGTGTAATCCTTATTGAAGAAAGTGGAATTAAGACTCTCTGAATTAATGTTAAACTTCAGCCTTGTTTCTTTGATTTCTTTTGTACTGGGGCATGTCTACACTGATCCTGTTAACTTAATGGAAGTCTCTGTTTATGATGGGTTGATGTAATCCTTTGTGCCATTCAGTATAATAAGCTGTATTTGCATCTTGGAAGATGGGATGTACTGGGGAACCAGAAGGAGAGATGTATGCAAATCGGCTAGATCAGCTGTTGCTAGAGATGCTGTTCCTGAACAAATGGCGTTACACTGCTTGTATATTCATGCAGATTCAGTTGCAGTTTGGTCTGGGTTTGTGTCAAGCATTGATTATTGCTTTTGGTTTTTTCACAAGTATTCGTGCCAACTCATAATCTTCCAATGTTTTTAAAAGGAAATGGTTGCTGACAATATATTTCAAATGTGAATTTTCCAGAATACTTATTTTTTCCTCTTCTCCAATCTTTTTGTATTCAGCACATAGAAGAATTGTTGAGACAGCAGCAGTTTTTAGAAATATTCTTGGAAGGCACACGGTCTCGAAGTGGAAAGACATCTGGAGCTAGAGCAGGTCTTTTATCTGTGGTGGTGGATGCTCTCTTCTCAAATGCTACTCCTGACGTCCTAATAATACCTGTGGGAATCTCCTATGATCGCATAATTGAAGGTCACTATAACAGTGAACAGCTGGTAAGAGCAATTGAGTAGCTTGTTTTGCCTAGGAGATTTTCTTTTTATGTGCAGGAAAACGTGTTACATAAATTATGTGCTAGTAGTCCTCTGTCACATGTACTTGGTGTTAGTGTTGAAGAGCGTAGAGCCATGAATCGCAAAACCTCTCAGATAGGGAGTGCTGAGGTATGGGTGACATATTTCTAAATGCAAATTCATGACATATCCACTCAAACATATTATTTGTTATATACAGAAAACAATAGTTCTTTAGATTTACTTGAAGTTGTAAGGTGTGTCAAAAGATTCGGCCTGTTTTGTCTGCTGTTGCATGCATTGTAATTTCAAATATGACCTTTTAATTGCAAATTGGAAAAAAACCAAAACAACCACCGTGTTTTCCAGGGCAAGCCTAAGAAGAATGAAAGTCTTTGGAGTATAGCTAGAGGAGTCTTCAGAATGCTGCGGAAGAATTATGGGTGTGTCAGAGTAGATTTTGCACAACCATTTTCCTTAAAAGTAAGTTTGATATTTTGAAGAGACTTTTGAAGCTTTGACATTTTTATTGTTTCAATAGTGGGACGCATTTATTTTGATTTTTCTCTTTGTGGTTTGTCATCACTAGCATTATCTGCTGAAGCCCATTCCAGTGGGACAAAAGTATCCCTGTTTTGCCGAAGGCATGAGTCTTTGGATACGTTTGTGTTAAGCTGAAATAGTTTCAGAATTGATATAAAGGGTTGTGTTAGGTTTGAAATGGTGTAAGTATTCTCACTGGGGTTCTTTGTTTTGTTTCAACAAACAGTCTTTAAAATGATCCTTGTACCATGTTTAAGTTGTCGAGATGTTTGGAGTTGAAGGAAACTGAATACTGTTCTCCAGTTTGAGTAACTGAATGGTTTACACTGTTGTTGAGGAAGGGCATTTATCTCACGGGATTTTTAAAACTGCTAAGCAAATTAGTAGCTGTAACAGAATCATGGATCATATATCATAAAAATTGCATATTCTTTGACTGTCATAGTTTATTAGTTTATAATTATTACCTATACTAGTTCACCAAATACTGTTGTATAGTTTCTCAGGGAATGGGGTGGTGCAGTACTAGCTATCTTCACTTTTTAAATTTTCTCTGATCTCTTTGCAGAATCTGCTAGTACTATACTTAATTTATCTACATCTCGCTAATCTGTGCTCTGCTACAGTATACCTTATTTTTAGTGTGACTTTAATAAGATTAACTACTGTAACAACAACCTACTAGAACATTATTCAAATTAATTAGGTGTTCTTCTTTCTGCCCTACTTCTCTCAGAAAAGCAGTAGGTTGCAGAGCTTTGGAGGGTTCAATTACCGCAGCATGAAATTATTGTGACCGTCTGCACCGCATTATAATTAGCGTAGTGGGGAAAGATATTAATTCACTTCCAAAGGAGGAGGCTTGGGTCACTTCCAGGCTGTTCTTGGTAGGGAGTTAACAATTGTTCTTGGATCAGTGTGAGGAAAAGAAGGTTATCTGCCCTCTTAATCTAGTGAAATGCTGATCACTCTATACCTTCCTAGCAACCTCTGTCAGGTCTCATTTGTATGTGCATTCATTTTTGTACTCCAGAAAGGTAATAAATGACATAAATTGTTTAAATATGCCTTAACCAAGATTTGCAGAAGTGTAACCGTATTTTAAAATCGATGTAGTTATGTCACTGCAGGTTTTTCTAAAGGAGAGGAGCTTTGGGGGTTAATTTTGGGTGCCTGCAGTTCTGTGAGCACAGGGTTAGAAGCAGAAGAGAGTGAGCTGGCTGTGAAAGTCTTTTAAGCAGCTTCCCTGGGAGGGAACTGTTTTCCTGACCAGCAGGTTAAGTGGCTCTTTAGTTTCCCACATCAGTCTTTATAGAAACTGAAAGAACACAGTGTCCTGAAAACAGAGTAATGTAAATGCTAACGTGTAAGGAGAAGTGTTTGGCTTTTGAGAAATTTGGGGTTCAAGAATTCCAAGCATGTGGTACCCTGCCTGCTTCCTGGGTGCTTTAGTTTCTGGCACTGTGAAGGGTCTTGCAACTGGAGTTTCTACACTGGTGTTTGCCTATGGAGAAGTTCCCTATCCTGGCATTTGAGGAAAGCTGCAGCAGGCAATAATGACAGTCTCCGTGTTGGTTCTGAAAGGGCATTAGACTTTGCTCTCATTCATGTTAATGAAGGCAGTTCTCATTAATTTAATCATGGAGAAGCTCGTCTCAAAGGAGTTGTTCCCAGCAGGGTGCTGACAGGGGTTATGTATTGGTTTTGTTGCAAAGTTTTTTATGAAGTACGGATTTCTTGCTGTGGAAAGTTTACCTTTTCATGAAATAAAATCAAAAGTGAATAAAATGTTGCAAACTTTTCATTTCCGTGACCTTATTACTGCTCTTTTAGTGTGAGCTATTTTTAATCGCAGTTGCATTTTTGAATAATTGCCTTTTTCATATAATAATATTATCAGCTGAATGCAAGAATAAGGTGAAAAAAGTACAAAAAATAACAAATATTCTCTTAACAGGAATATGTAAACAGCCAAAGCCAAAAACCTGTGCCTGCTCCCCTTTCTTTGGAACAAGCTTTGTTACCAGCTATACTTCCATCAAGGTAGATGTTTTTTGCGTGTTGTGGAGAGGGAGAACAGGTTGGGGTTTTTTTGTTTGTTTGTTTGTCTTCGTAGTGTTCTGCATTACATCCCAAGGAGTGCTTGAACTCCCCAAGGATAATCTAATTGTGTATAGAAAAGCTAAAAACTGACACAGCTGTAACTGTGCCATTTATTATGAGACTTGCATTCTTTCTGCGTTTTTTTCTCTGTTTAAATAAGCTTGAGGAGGCTTTTTTTTTTCTTTTTTTTAATTTTAGTGACCTCTTGGTTTAATTCTAAATTTTATGGAATAACTTAGGGAAAATGTGACACACTTAATGAAAAATGAGGGATTTTCTTTCAAACCTCACAAACATTTCAGGTGGGTTTTGGTATAATTCCAAAGCAAATAGGACTTGTGAGTGAGTACCCCTTGCTCAAGGAGGAGACTGTCACTCAGAAATGCAAAACTATGCTCAAGGGCTAGATCTGCATTTGTTACACAGATATACATGTTAGTTGAGGTCTTAGCTTGGCTTGTACAAACCTGTGTCGTCCTAGTACAGACAAAGTCAGTCATTTATCTTTAGAAAGTTGTAGGGCCATACAAAAGACCATTTCTAGTTTGTAGAGAGGCTGGGCTGGAAACTGCCTTTTAGGCAGATTTGCTTAATCTACTGTTGTCCGTATTCATTGAAGGGAAAAGAGCTATGGGGTGCAAATGATGTAATGGCAAAGTCAGGAATAGCCATAGGACAAGGTAGATGTTCTGTATTGCAATTTTTCTTTTGGTAGTCTTATCTTGGATTGTTGTTTAGTGTGAAGAAATAATCTGGAAAAGCTGGTAGATATTAACATTTTTGTGGAGCTTGTCATGCATAACATTTTTGTCCCCTTACCAGACTGCATAGTGGTTTTTTGTACTGTGGTTCAGCTAGTGTATTTAAAAAAAAAAAATCAGTCTACGTTATTTTACATTTTGATCAAAATCTGTGAATTTTTATTCTGTATTCAGACCTNGCCCAACCTCAAGTTGTGGGAGGCTGACAGAGTGAGCAGCTTTTCTTTCTCAGGAAAGGCCTAAAGCCAGCACAGCAGAACCACTGCAGGCTCACCCCAGCACTTTAGCACTTGCATGAGCAGCAGGCGTGCACTTAGTATGTATCCCCTAAACCAGATCGACTGATTTTGTCACACCTTGCCAAAGAAACAAGGTAGTGA
>VYZW01026246.1:55791-73104 GCA_013401315.1 Balaeniceps rex
GAAGGGCTTCAGCATTGAGTGAATTCTGATGATATCTAAAGGCGTTGCCATCTAAGCCTTCAAGAAAGGGGGGAAAACAAAAAAGTCTTGTAAATGAGGGCAAATTTAGTATAGACCATAAACTTTAATCACGAAAGAAAGGAGATTACTTGAACATGGTGGTACTTACATATATTCCTGCTGTGCTTTAGGTTTTCAATCAAACGAAACAAAGAAGAGACACCATTTTGGAACTAAGCACTACGTTCCTACCTCAGCGCAACAGGCAAAAACTACTGGAATTCATCATGAGCTTCATGGTATTATAGACCACATATAGCACCTTTGTCCAGGGACATGAAGACAGGTTTTGAGACTGTGTCAAAGCCTGGGGACATTTGCTATTCCTTCAGAATGTAAGGTGCCACTGTCTGGGTAAGGCCTTCTCTGACTCGAACTACTGGAAGACAAGTGCCTTCTTATGTATGCATTTATGGGTTTCTTACAGTCCCAATCCTGTTGTGATACAGTGATACTCAGATGACACTTTGGATACAAGTAATTAAACATGTTGCAAAAAATAAGATAAATGATTAGAATTAGATTTAAAATGAAAAGTGAAGTTTTATCAGTGTTATGTTTTAAATATACTTTTAAAGACTGTAACAGATGCACAAATACACATATTTGTGATCTGTAGCTAACCCTGAGATCTTGAGTTTAGTGGCAACACAGCTTGTGGCATAAACAAGTAACTTTCATTCCAATTCAGTTTTATTTTTTTAACGAAATGATTTAAAAATTTTGCTTAGGCAGGATATATAATTTCATGGATAAAGCCATAGTTTTTCATAAATGTTAACATAAATGCCAAAATTCTAATGAGAATAACAGTTACAGACATCTGAGAATAATGATCATGTAGCAGATGATTGTGAGAAACATTGTTAGCAGGCACACCTTGCACTGTTAGAGCTGTGTAGTGCAGTGGTAAATTGCACTAATCACTGCTGTCACGAAGAATGTGATAGTAGCGTTCTTGTTTTTATTATGGCATCTGTCATTCAGCCAGATGAAAGTCAGGAGACAGTTGCCTGAATGTGAATATCTTGTAAAATCATAGATTATTATTTAATTGAAAAAAGCTATTAAGTTTTTTTTTTTAATTAATAGGATGTCATATATATTTTTTTTTAAAGTGGAGTAAAGACTTGATTTGGTGAAATAATTTTTAATTTTGGCCCTAAAAATTTCAGCAATAACTTTTGCAATTCTTTGGAAACAAATGTTCATATTGTATTCTGTTGCTGAGCAGATCTAAATTGGCATGAAGTAGTAACCTCTAGAAACACAGAAATATCATTTAAAAAAAAAAAAAAGTACTTTTGCCTCTGATCTAACTGACTTACCAAAAAAAAAAAAAGTTCACAGACAAAACTGAATGATGAATATATTCTGTCATATGAAACAGGACTCTGGTCTTGCGATTTGATCCTTTTGCATGGAGGACTTGCACTGTAGATTTCATCTTCTCTTCATGTGAGTGGAGATTGGATTGCAACCTGTAGTCCTGTATTTTAGTACAGCTGATCTAGCTGAAGCAATAACTTGGTGGTATGTGAAGCTGGTTTGCTTGTGAAATGTGTTTTTCCTCATTTAGATTGCCTTCTATATGAGGGGAATCAAACATTTCAATTACTGCAATGTTTTGCCTGATTCTTGTGTCCTGGCCTTGTGAGCAGAAAATCCCCCAAACTTCATCATGTGGTCTCTGTCGCTTAACATAAATATGGAAAAGCATACTTGAATCCCAGCACTTGCACTGTTATGCCAGCACAAAACTGATGCACACAATTTAAGTTTGTGGGCAAGGAGCTTGCATTTGTACTGCACATTTGTCAACAAGAATATTTCTGTAAATTTTTTTATTAAATGCTATTAATATTTGAAACCTGCAGTTTATAGTTTATTACCATTATACTGTTAGCACTGTGAGATGCATGTGTTTTGTCACTAAACCAGGTGCTCTACCACACTTAAAGAATTTCTGAACCAAAGCTACATTAATACGGATGGAAACTGACCCTAGAGTCGCTTTTGTTCTTATGTCCTTCTGCTGTCTCAGCAGGATAGTGACTGCATCGCACATCATTTGTTTTGTGAAGTCTACTAGCTATTTAGAAAACAGTTTCGTCTCATGCTAGCTAATGTGCACTGTTTGTTAACCCGACGAATGCTCCATGCAACAGGTGTTGCTGATGGCTTCCATTTAATATCAAAAAAAAGACTAGGTGCTTCTGAATAGCGAGCTCTCATAGCTTACTGCATTTCAGTAAATCTGAAGTGTACTAACAGTGAAGACTGTACATCAAAAAGATTTTTAAAAATGAAGCAATATGAAGCAAAGAAAACTTGAGTCATTTTATTAAGGATGTTCTGCCAACTGATGTATTAGTTACCGTAAAACCCCAGGAGTACTGTGGTCACTGGAGTGTTCTGGCTAGGTGTTGCAACTAAGATGACTTATGGCTTACATTTAAAAAAAAAAAACAAAAAAACCCAACTGGTTAATATAAATCAGCGAGTGGGTAGGGTAATAATGCATGTGAATACACATTAATGAGAGTATGCAGAGGGAGGGGGCACCTATAAAAGTGGTTTGGTTTTGTATGAAAAATACCTGCATGTGAGAAGTCAGTACTATGAATCATGTGCCACTGGAAGCCTTTGCATTCTGCAGCAAGTGTGTATGTATACATATATATGCAAGCGTGTATATAATGACACATGACAACTATGCTTTTCCCTGAAAATAAAGCACAGAATATAAAATTATCAGGCTGTAACAGTCAAAAACTAAAACCAACACTTTTGCACTGTATTTACACCTTCAGTGTCTTCTGATTTTATTAACCTCTCATGTTTCCTTTGCTGATAGAATGCCAGGTTCAGTTAATTTTGGTAAAGTTAACCAGTAAAGAAGAAAGGACTGGCCCTGAGTTACCACAAATGTATTTTAAGACTCTCCTCTTATAAAGACTTACATGAGTCTTGTCATTCTTAGGAGCATATTACTCAGGTGTGCAAGTCTTTTTGGGCCAGGATCTTTCATGGTATGAGAAACTTAATCTTTCCTTATGCATCTTGTAGATTTCACATTTTTAGAGTGAATAAAATGTAGAATTCCACTTCCCGTGCCGCCACAGCTACCCAGGCCCCCAGGGATCATAAACTTGTTAATACATTTAATTTCTACTCCAGACTGACATTGGAGGCATACCTGCCTTCTCTTTGACAGTATAGGGCTTTATTCACCCATCTTTGATTAGAAGGCATATACACACACTTGCGTTCAACTGACGGCCTGCTCCGCAGAGAAGTATCAGAATCACCATGTAGAAGAAGGTTGAGCTGGGAGGTGATGTAAGATACTCTTGCTCTTGTGTTTCTGTGCTAATGAGCCTGATACTGCTTCCTGGAGAATGTTACCATGTTTTACCTGTTACGTGTAGTGCCATGTCTGTTGTAGAAGCACAGAAGTGTACTGGAGTCATTTTAATAAATTAAACTGTTTGCTAATATGACATTTAACAAGCTCTTCTGGTGGTTTGTGGTTTTTTTTGGTTTGGGTTTTTGTTTGTTTGGTTGGTTTTTTTTAATAACCTGCTAAGATAATTCATTCAATAACTTTGTCCCATTCCAGGTAGTTTCTGAAATTAAACCATGAAAAGCTTTTGTTGTAGAAGTATCTCTACCACTGTACATACTGAAGTAGAACCATTTAAAATCAGATTGAGGTGACATCCTGACTCCTGAGTCACTGTCTGTTTCGTTGTGAAGCGGAGGTGCCATTTTGCTTCTCTTTTGCTCCATCCCCGTAAGGCTTTTGTATGTGGCTTCCTCTTTTAAAGTTCCTCGTGCCTTACGGGGCGGGGGGGGGCATTCGGCAGTCTGGGACGGCTCTGATGCTGCACTGTCCCTTCTCGTCGCAATTTCAAACTGACCTGGAGTGCAATAAGCACCTGTCAGCAACTCCGACAGCATCTGGCAAATGTGAATCAATTGGAGTGGGGCTTTAATATAATAAAACCTGCATAGATGATCATTACTTAAATTGAGAAGGAGGGATGCTGTTTCACCCTTCAGAAAAGAAAAAAAAGTTGTAATCAACTGATTCTTTAAGAGGCCTCTAGCAATGTTCACATGCAAGCAAGGCTCGATTAATTGACAACTCTAGGCTGAGGCAGGAAACTAAAATTCAATTATTGTCAATAGCTTGAATAAAACCCAATTCTGATTGGTGATGACCTTACATGTTATTCTTTCTGTAAATGTCTTCCTATTTCTCAGTCTTTTAAAATCCTAAATGTCAGATAAAGCACTTATGTCCGGTTTTTGCTTAATTCAGTTTTCTTGTAATAAAAGCTTGTCAGGCTTATTTAGAAGGATCACTTGATTTGAGCTCTCTGCTTTGTTCTCTCTTATGGTGCACCAAGTTTTCAGCAGCCTTGGGTTTCCAAGGTAAGATCCACATTGATCTGAATTGCTGCTTGAGACATTCTCTTTTCAGTCTTTCAGAGTTGTTCACTGCACTTTGCATTTGCTGTGTGAGAAGTATCGTCCTTATTAATTCTTCTGTAAGTTGGCCCACCTGTTAATGTAATTGTCCAAGAAGTATCACAGTTGATGCTGTCATTAGAATATGGAACATTCTGGCTTCTGAGAAGAAACGGGTATGAAATGTTCATTGCTGCGTGTTACGCTGGAGTTCAGACCTGAGAGACCGTAAACCCCAAAGAGACTTAGATCTCATCTGTCATAAACCATTGACAGTAACTGAAACAAAAGCTATTTAATTAATTATTGTATAACTATTAGTTATACAATTACATGTGTATGTAATTATGCAATGCAAAATTTCAATAAAAGATGCATGGCATAATTGCTACGAGTAATTTGCATAAAAAGGGTGTTCTCCAGCATAGTAATAATATTGGTTCTTAAACTGATAGTATTTGCAAAATCTCTTGGTCTCAAATGTTTTACAGAGCAACAATCTCTGACAGATGAGGAAACCTAGACATGGAGATCAGATAATGTGTCTAAGGCCATGCACGGGCTCAGTGACACCTATGAGCCTGTTCTTTTGCTCCTAATTTACATGTCACTTCTGATGCTGTCTTGTATTTTCATTAGCAAGTGATGGTAATTTGAGGAAGGCTGCATGTGTACAGGTACTACGTGGATTTTTTTTCCTCTCCTTAAAGCACAATTCACAGTCAGCATGGAAGAACTATGGAGTGGAAGAATTAGTAGTGGATGTGATTCTACTGGCATCTGTTGTGTCTGTCGTCTATTCAGTAACTTCATTAGTGACCTGGGGAATGGAAGAGAGAGAGTTTGCTCTTTACATTTGTAGATAACAAGATCTGGGAGAGCCAGGAAGTACACTGGAGGTTGTCATGATCCCAATGGTAATGATAAATTTGTTGAAAGATCCGAAGGCAAAAAGAAGAATGCAATTCAGCAGGGGAAGTATTACAACTGAGAGAAGAAAAACTAAGTGCACAGGCACAAGTGAGGAAATAAACTGTCTGTGTAGCAAGTCTTTGGAGAAAACTCCAATTTACTGGCACATAACAAGGAGAACATGAGTCAAAAGTGGCATGCTGTTATGCAAAGGGCAGACATCATGCAAAGATACCTTACGCCTGCACCTGAATGACAAACACAGGGCAAAACTTTCCAGTCCATTCAGATTGATAAGGCCTCAGCTGGAATACCATGTTCAGTTAGAGGAGCTCTGTTTGCAGGATGATATGGGCAAGATGGAAGGGAAAAAGAATGGCTTTCATTTTCCCCTTTGTGGAGAAGAAAAGAATCTGGATTATTCCCTGGATACGGGAGTACCCAGGTTGGATGAAAGTAGTGAATTTAGTCTTCCGTTGCAGTGAAAAGAATCAGGTTAGATACTGTAAAATCTTTTTACTGTAAGCATAGAGAAGCACTGAAATAGATGGCCTGAGTGGGCTGATGTTTCCCTTGTCCTGGGTGTTGGGTCCCTGTCCCTGCTGGTTGTGCCATGCTGCGTGGTGGTGAGCGGAATGGACAGGAGGTGCAGCTCTGCCTGCCAGGTCCGGGCACCTTTTCCTAGGCAAAATAGAAATGGATTTGTGCAGAAGCAGCTTGGTCAGGCTGCTTTGACTGGTGGTCTGGCTGGCTCTTTATCCCTGAGACCCAAGATCAGGAGCAGCTCTAATATAGATTATACTTCTTGTTCCTATAATCATTCAGGAATAAAATATATGAGGGCTTTATTAAGGTGGTTCTGTAGTGTCTCTGCTGGTCAAAAAGCACATGGAGTGCCAGCAGTGATCAGGGAAGAAACCAGATAACATCACCGTGCCTCTGCACTGCATCTTGAATGTTGTGTGAGCATTTTCTTGGAGAGATGTTTAGGAGCTTCCTACCTCTGCCAGCAGTAAAATCCCCGGTGACCGGAAAATGGGTGAGGAATCCTGCCCATGGCATTTTCACCTTCAGACTGTTCCTGGCAGATTACAATAACAGATTACAAATTAACCCTGTAATCTGTTAATAGATTACAGTTTAACTCTGACCCTGCTTTGGAAGTGCTGAAAACCAAGTGATATTTCATGAGTTTTGGGTTTGCTGCTGCCTTGACTATTATGTTATCTCAGGAGTTTAGGCTCCAGTGATTGTATCTACCCAAAGAAAACAACAACATTTATAAATGCCACAGAATTGACAGTGGCACTCTTTTAGCATAATGCGTTTTCTTTGGAAGACTTTCCAGGATCCCCAAAAAATACTTAAACAACCTCTTCAAATGAGCTCTGTACTGCGTGATGGCTGCCGTGTAATTAGTACCCAAGATGGTTTGTTAATAGCTAGTTGCAGCGTGTCTGTGAGATGAATTTTTTACCTTTGATTTGTTGTCCTCCTTCAGAAAAGCCTAAGAAAGGGCTGATAGATTAGTTTTGTTCCCCAGTTAAGCATTTTGTGTGTCTGTGGAAAGTTTTACAGGCTCACCTTATGGCTACGTTAACATACGTGTTCTCTAAATTTAGCCGAAGCCTGATTTTAGCAGTGGTGCTAGGCATCTTTTTGAATCAGCCTTCTGAATCAGCCTCTTGTCTCTGCAGGATGGAGAAGGCCAATTAAACTGCTACCTGTCAGAAAGCTGTAAAAACCTTTTTTCAGTGTTGATATTTCCCCTTCATTAAACCTAATTATCGTAATTCAGCACCTTGCCTACGAATCTCTCCCTTTGTCTCTCTGGCTGGCTGGCCATTCATAGCCTCCAGTTTCCCCAGTTTCTTCTTCCTGCGTGTGCAGGTTTAGACACTCCTCATCCTCACGACCATTCCTCTTCCCAGGTGCTTCTCATCATTCTTCCTTCTGAACAGCAACTCCTTGGTTGGGTGACACAGCTTTCTCATTCAAACAGAGCCCCCAAAATAGAAAAGTAAGCTCCTTTAAAATCCAGACATGGTAATTAAAATTAGTATCTTTTATCCTTTTGTTTCTATCAGAAAATCCTGTTTCCTTAAAAACTGACACATTAAAAAGCAGGTGTATTTCTGTCTGTGCTTCCTTATTTTGGCAAGGTGTTTGTGAAAGAATTAAATCTGAAGAAAGACTTTGCATTGAAGTAGTAGCTTTGTTCAGTTTGGGGTTTTGAAAGTGAAGGTAGAACAAGCTTTTTCTCAAAAAAGTTTTCCATAAAAATTTTCAACAAATCAATAGGATTTGACATGTTTGTGATGCTTCATTCAGCTGTCACTGAAATGTCATTCATCTCCTCTCCTTTTTGGAGACTAGCTTGATTACTCCAGTAATATTTGTTTTCCTGATTAAATGTTATTTTTTTATTTTTGAAAATTATCAGCCTGACTCAATGACCTGAACTTTAATGCTATGCTGCAGAATAATATGTTCTATGCAAAGAAATTTTGTTTTGAGGAAGCCATACCACAGGGCACATTCCTTGAAAAATATTTTTTAAACCCCCCAAAAGAAATCATTACATGCAACAAAGTGAATGTTCCCTGTCTCTAGGAGGGAGGGTTAGGGTTAGGGTTAGGGTTACACATGTCTGTGTTAACATTTAAGTAATACTTTATGTGAATTAATCCTAGTTCTAAGTTTTAGAGCTCCTCCATTCTTCCTTCAAATCTGCGGATTCTGTCCCTTTTACCCCAAAATGTTTCTTTTTGCCCGAGAAAACTGTTTTAGATATTAGGAGAATCCTATCCCTTTACTAGCTGTAATCATTAGCCCAAGTTGTAGTTTAAGGCAGTCTGAAGCAAAGAAGCATAGAAATATTAGAAGCTGGTATTTCTGGATATAGTCCAGAGAGCTAGGAGAGCGAACCAGGGCAGGAGGCTTTGTGTGCGGTTTTGTCTTTTAATCGGTTTATATGAAGTTATCCCTTTGCCGATGCAGAAGGCAGTAAAAATGAAGAATGTTGGAACCAGTGACACATGTAGTTAATTTTCTGAACTAAGTAAATTAAGTACAAATTGGTTGTTAATAATTCAAAGCAAAATGCTAGATAAGAAATTGGAGCAGCTTGTCTATCATTTTCAACCATTGAAAGATTAGTCTGAGCAAGGCAGTCCGAGGCTCCCTTATCTCTTATTAAAGCCTCACTTCCTCATTCGTTAAACAATCAGATCTAAATGACGCAGCAGGCTCGAGACATTGCTGTTCCGATAGCCTGGTGTGTCGTGCCCTGCTGCAGACTTGGCGTAAGCTGGAAGGTGGGTTCAGTGCAGGAAATTTTGGATATGTGGGACCTCCTGGAGATAGTCTGGTCGCTTCCTTGGGGATTGTTGTTGTCAGTCACGTGAAGACTGGGTCCTGCACTTGGGCCACAACAACCCCATGCAACACTACAGGCTTGGGTATGAGTGGCTGGAAAGCTGCTTGGCAGGGAGGGATCTGGGGGTGTTGGTCGACAGCCAACTGAATATGAGCCAGCAGTGTGCCCAGGTGGCCAAGAAGGCCAACAGCATCCTGGCTTGTATCAGAAATAGTGTGACCAGCAGGACCAGGGAAGTCATCCTTCCCCTGTACTCGGCACTGGTGAGGCCGCACCTCGAGTGCTGTGTTCAGTTTTGGGCCCCTCACTACAAGAAGGACATTGAGGTGCTGGAGCATGTCCAGAGAAGGGCAATAAAGCTGGTGAAGGGTCTGGAGCGCAAGTCTTGTGAGGAGCGGCTGAGGGACCTGGGATTGTTCAGCCTGGAGAAGAGGAGGCTAAGGGGAGACCTTATTGCCCTCTACAACTACCTGAAAGGAGGTTGTAGTGAGGTGGGTGTTGGTCTCTTCTCCCAAGTAGCAAGTGATAGGTCAAGAGGAAACGGCCTCAAGTTGTGCCGGGGAGGTTTAGATTGTATATTAGGAAAAACTTCTCCATGGAAAGGGTTGTCAAGCATTGGAACAGGCTGCCCAGGGAAGTGGTCGAGTCCCCATCCCTGGAGGTATTTAAAAGACTGGTAGACGAGGTGCTGAGGGACATGGTTTAGTAGTGGACAGGTACGGTTGGACTTGATGATCTTAAAGGTCTTTTCCAACCAAATGATTCTATGATTCTAAGACGTGAGGAGCTGAGAGGGTAGGGAGAGTCAGGAGGGCTGTGCGCTGGAGGAAGATTTGGAGGGATGTCACTCTGATACATGGAGATATGGAACTCAGCTCCTGGCTCTGAAATGGTCTCCAAATGTGACCATGGGAAGACCACTTAATGTTCTATGCTTGTTAGAAAGTCTTTCAGTGCCTGGAGGCAACGGTGTGGTGCGTTGAGGTACCCAGGTGCTGGGAGCAGGGCTGGAGGATGGACTGATGCCTCCATGGTGCCACAGGTATTAATGTACACGGTGCTATGCCCTACTGTGCCTGCAATCCCGAGGTGCATCTCTGCGCTGGGCACCTCTGCCCCATTCCTGCCCCTGAGCAGGACAAGTGGCACTTGCTCAGCCGCCCCACAGCAGTAATGGAGCGTGTGGCACACAGGGAGGGCCGCCAACCTCGCCAGGTCCTGGCCACCCAGCAGCATCACAACAGGTAGGAATAAATGAGGGGAGGCACAGTGAGACTCCTGGTCCAACTACCTCAGGGTGATTTTCTTCTTTAATACAAAAAATTCAGTTCTCCCTGTTATTGCTATGTGACTATAGCAATTTCCACTGTCCCCATGGGCTCTGGTACAATGATTTATTTTTCCTCATTCTCATACAGGGGGTTAACCTTGAGTCTGACTGCTCCCTACTGTGTAAACCACATAAGGGCTTTTTGTTTAAATTGCCTAAGAAAACACTCTTTCCCCACTGTTTGCCTGGTTTCGCATTCAGACTGTACTTTGTGATGTAAGAATTGCCTTTCAGATGTATCAGGGCTACAATAAAATGAAATAAGAACAGACTTTCCAAAGGAGATGTGTAGTTGCCACTTATGTCTATGTGTAGAAAAATTCCTGGTGGCTGGAAAACAGGGGGGTAAGGACTTTGGCCTGACATTTTTAACCTTTTTCTTTATAGGGATTTTGTCATTTCTCTAGCAAATAAACACGGATGAGCCCAGCTCCATCTTCAGTGTGTCCAGCAGATGGTGGTGGAGTTTCATCTATAGCTGCAACTCCCAGGGAGGGCCTGGACACCACCACTCCCACACCTCAGCCCCCAGGCTGTCCATTAGAAACAAAACATCATTTCCTTGGCAGCCAGATGCAATATTTGCTTAACTTGGAAAGCACTTTGTTTAGACCTGATTTTATCTGTTGCTGTGATTGACTTTTATAGTTGCAGGAGTCAGGCTGTGTTTGGCACCTGAAACAAACACCACCACCTTGAAAGAACATCTTTAATGCCTATGGGCATGGAGTGGTGTTTACATTGCTTCAAGAGAAAATTTGCATTAGGAGAGAAGCTCTTCACCTCACCTTCCTCCTGCAACCTCTGGTCCGGACAGGCATTTTAAAGAAACTAATTCGTCACTCCAAGTCCAGACCTGAGCGTGCCTCAAGTTTGGAAGTGTCCCAGATGCAAGACCAGACTTCTGGGTTGCAGACCCATACCAGATTCCCTCATCCTCCCACCCCATGCAAACCGATGCCCCTCTGCAGCTGTGGAAGGCAGAGGCAGAGAACCGGGTCTTCTGCAAGGTAGGTGGAAAGGAGAGGCTGTGTCCTCGGGGTGTTTTGGAGAGCATGGCAGGGCTGCCAGCTCAGCTTATCCCTCTTTAGACGTAAACCTTCCTCTGATGCTGGAGGGCAACTCCAAGACTTTGGCTGAATGTGGGTACAAGGTGTCCTCACAGCATCGCTACATCTCCTAAATATTCTGCAAAGAATTACAAGCATTAATTTAATTTTAAAATATTCTGCAGACTTTTCCTTGTGAAACTAACCTTCTGAACTCAAGTGTCCCAGGAAGAAGAGTCATTAAAACACCAGTGAACAGCCTAATTCACCAGTCCACAGTGCTTTTTACTCAAAAACTTCCTGAGGCACCACTGCAAAGCAGATTTGAACCTGCCCTAAATAAAAACTGAGGAGTCCTCTGAGTTTAAGAAATCCTTCAGGGTAGGGGGGGTCAGCGCAGTTCACTCTCCTGCACAGCACGTGGGTATGGGGTCTGGACAGGGAGACGGCCAGTGCCCTGCTGAGCACCTCTGTCCCGGTGTCCAGATGGCTTTGTGGAGCCCAGGAGATGTGGTTCATGTGCATTTCTCAACAACAGCATTGATGCGGATAAATCCTGCCCTTTCCCCTTCCCTGTCCCTGCTCAGTTCCTCCCAGAGCCCGTGTCCCCTGTTTCTAGGCAGCTGCTTTGAGGCTTTGCTGGGAGCACAGCTAAATGAAATTCTGCAGCTTCCTCCTCCACCATCCCCTTCTGGATTATTTTTCAGGTCATCGAAGTCCCAGTCCAGCTCGCTCCAAGCTGGCGACAGGAACAAATGATGGAGAAAGGTTGAAAGGGGGGCAGGAATACTTTACAACAGTATTTTTAAGGGTCACTCACCCATAAGGCTTTAAGTTTCTGTGGTAATTCAAGCAATTTTCAGCTAGCCCAAAAAGCGAGGTGTGGGGAATGAAGCAATGACGACAGGATCCTTAGGTCCCTCCGCTCCTCCCAGATGATGTGCAGGGCAGAGCTCACACCTGGGCCTGGATCTGAGAAAAGAGCAATTGCCGCAGAGATGGTTTAAAAGTGAGAAGGAGCATGGTGGTGAGACCCAGAAATCATAAACCCAAAGGCATGCTCTGAGCTGGAAGAGACTGCATTTTACTCCCTGTGCCTGTCCCCTGCAGCCTGGCCTGCTAATGGTTATAGTAGCAATACTATTTTTATTATTCTGCCACTAAACTGTTTGGGATCAGGATTTGATTCCTTTAGTCAAAATGACAAGGAATCAATTCCTCTGTCTTAAACTGCTTGTGAGAGAAGTGGTCACTCTGGCACAAGTAAAACTCTAAAAGCTTTCTTCCACATCTGAAATTTTAGCTAATCCAGCCTGGGGGAGATTTACAGATACTAACACAGCCACTGGAGGACAGCTGTAAAACTCACAACTGCCCTTGTATCGGCTACTCTGTCCCCGAATGATTCACTCCAGGCTTATCTTGTTGCAGCAAACATTTCCCTTTTGCTTTCCTATGTTCCTTTTCCTTTCACTCAATTATTCTCAGATCCAGCAGCTTTTCGAGCATTCAGGACAGCAGCTCCCTCTGCTCACCTGCCAGCCGGCAGCGGCACAGCCGATGCTACAGCTAACAGCAGCTTGGACGAACGACTGCTCTTCCCCGGCTGCAAGCATCTGCCCGCTCCTGTGCACCAAGGCTCCCTGCTGCTCCTGCCAGAGGTGCCTGCTCTGTAACCCGCAGGGCATGGAGCACACCACCGATTTGGGTATTCAGCTTTTTACAGCTCTGAAGCTTCTTCTCGGGGGGCTGACTGTGTCCCAACAGTGAAAAGAGGGACACAAATCTCATGCATGCCATGGTGAAGATCAGCTGCAGCACCTTGCAGCCTGGCAGGAGATGCTGAACAGTGGCAGAGCCGCCAGCAGCAGAGAGGGCTGGCTGGTGGGACCAGTTACCAACAGCAGGGTGATACTGGTGGTGGGGCAGGCAGGGCTCTCAGGTGACGGCCTGCTTTGGTAGGCACAGCAGGAAAGGAGTGTTCTGGGGAGGCACACAGAAGAGGACAAGAGGATGGACTTGACGACGTGTGGAAACAAACCCAGCAAAACAAAACAGGACAGACTTCTCTGCCAGCTCCAAGTGCTGAAATAGCCCAGCACTGGACCACAAACACGCTAGAGCTGGCACCAGGGGAGGAAAGGGAAGGCAAGATGGGAGTGCCAGCGCTTCAATCGGAGCATGGTGCTGAGGCACCACGGCTCAGGAGCGCGGTCCCGGCGATCCCTTGACTTGATGCGGAGCAGGGACGCGACCATTTGAATGTCTCTGGGAAGCAGTTGTAGGCATTGCGCGTTAAGAAATAAAACAACTTCTACCTTTCTGTCATAGGAGCAGCTGCTTCACCACCCCGCAGCTCCCCACGAGGGGTGGGAGCAGCGTTTGGATCAAGCAACAGGAGGCAGCCCCTGGGGAGAGGCGGCCGGACCCCCGAGGAGCCCTGCCTGTGGGGCAGGGGGGAGGGTGACAGCACCGCACTGCTGGGCTGCTGCGGGAGGAGATTGCCTCAGTTTACTCGCTGAATTACGCCATGTGCCATTAAATCATTCCACATTAGACAAATCTCTGCTCTGGATGATTTCCCTTTTCCGGCACGGTTGAGTGGAGATACAAACACAAACACACAAACACTCTCTTGCTCTATAATTTTCCTCTGCGTGGCAGATGAGACCTGAAAAAATAAACACACGTTTCCCTATGGGCTATGATGTTCCTCTAACTGGCGCTTTTGTTTGCCAGCTGTAACATATCCCTTCCAGACGGGTGCCTTTGCTGCTGTCACTGTGATCCCTATTGCATCTCTCTGGTACTGCCCTGCAGCAGGCTGGGGCGGTTTCCACTCTGCTCCAGCCTCAGTTAAGCAGTTTTTTATTGCTTTGCTGGCACCAATAGCTGTTTGCAAGAGTGAGGCATAGGTAGAAACTGGATATCATTGAGAGGCCTCGAGAGCCTCCGTCCAATCTGCTCTGCTCTGCTTGAGGTTGTGCTTGGCAATTTTAAGAAATTAGGTTCTTCAGCTAGCTGGGATGTCTGTCTTCTTTTCCAGACAATTTCAAGCAACTTGCACAAGTCAGAGTAATTGCAGATGTAATAACAAGCTATAACATCATCACTATGCAGTTCAACGCATTTGCTGTTCAAGACGCAGCAGTCGCATGGCTGAACCCCGTGCACCGGCTGACCGGCCCCTCGGCAGTTTCAGATCAGCTACTGCTTGTACTGTCGTGTGCCCCATGGGAGGTGTAAGGGCTGCGGGAAGACGTACGATGAGGTGGTGGTTAGAGGAGACAGGACACAAATTCACAGGAAATAATGTTTCATTGGTTTTGTTGTTCGTGGGATGCCACCCTTTTCAAGTATAAATAGGTTATCCTCTCTTTTATATTCCCTGTGTTACTGGCTTCTGGGCATTGACTGTTTTCACACAGCCCATAGGGGACAGAATTGCTGTAGGAAAATGGAGGGGAAAAATGAGTCTTTAACTTGACCTGCAACATCAGAGAATTTGAAAAATTGTGAGTGTTTTTGTAGAGCTTTTATATCATCACCCTTTTCAACTGAGCATCCTGAATGCTTTATAAATATTAATTAAGTCTCATGTGGCTCCTCTGAATTACGTAAAGACAGAATTGCCTCATCCATCAGAAGAGAGGATCCAGAAGCTGCTTAACAATTTGAGACAGCGTTAAATGACACCAGCTCAGTGAATAAGAACATAACACCAGCTTGAAACTTCTGGGCAGGAGAAAAATTTGAGCAACTGGACTGTATCTTTCCACCCTTGCAAAAAAGCGGTGTTGGATCACGAAGGGATCTTTGTGGGAAAATCTTGTCTCCCTGGGTAAACTTTATCTAAGATTAGGGTTTTGGAAAAGAAGCAACCTAAAGGGAAAATGCTCGTAAAATCCTCACCCTCTCTCCCAGTGCTAAGACATTATTGATGCTGACAGATGCTGACACCAGGAACTGCTGGAAGAGAGGGCTGGACCAGAAGGATGGAGGTGCTGGGGGAGCGCAGCGGTTAAGGGAGCTCCATGGAGCAGTGTGGGGCTGGGAGCAGGATGGTGAGGCCGGGCGCAATGCAGAAACCACATTAGACACCAGAATGGAGTGATTTAAAGGCTATCAAAGTCGTATCAGTGCACAGGGGATGCTGCTTGTTCGGGAAGGAATTTCAAGACTATTCCCAGTCATTAGGATCGCAGAGGCTCACCCAAAGAGATGAGCTAAGAGCAAACTGCCTGCCAACTACATATCAGGTGCTAGATAAATTACATACTGCACCCAGCTGAAGAATTTAGGTTTGGAGTCCAGTTCATTAAAAAGTTTAACTCAAAATAGAGACTGGCACTTAATAAATGCAGAGCCACATCAGTTATTCACTCAAGTTTCTCATGTCCTACTGAAATTATTCTAATTTTCTCTTTTAAATGCCTGAGAAAGGCACTGGATTAATTGTTTCCCCAGCTGGACTTCTCCAGATGTGTCTTCTAGAGCCACTCTGGATCAATGGTTTCTAATAAGAAACAAAAGCAAAAACAGTGTTTGAAAATTCAGGGATTTTTTTTTTTGTGGTATACTGGATACACCATGGCAATCTTGGAATGTTCTGAAATTTCAGTGAGTACAGAAGACATGCTAGAGATGCCATGAGAAATACTCAGTGCCACTAACTGACCTTTTATATAGAAATTAGTTACGGAAAGGACTTGCATGACCTGGTGGGCATTGAGCTGCTCATGCACCAACGCTGCTTGCCCAGGCCATAAAGGCCAACTGCACCGTAAGCTGCATTAGCTAGAGCCTGGGTGATTCTTTCCCTCTACTGAGCACTTAAGAGGCCACATCTGGAATGATGTGCCAAATTCCCCACCCCCATCCCCAAAACAAAGGCTTGCTCTGTCCTGCTCTCAAGAGGCACCAGACACAAGCTGCAACAAGGGAAATTCCTATCAGATACCAGGGAAAAAATCCACTGTGAGGGCAGTGACACCCTGGAGCAAGGGCTCAGAGAGGCTGTTGAAGCTCTGCCCCTGGAGGTGTCAAACACCAGACTGGAAAAGGTGCTGAACAACCTGTCCTAAGCTGGCGCTGCTTCGAGGCAGGGTGGGGTGGTGTTGGGCCACCTGACTTCCAGAGGTCCGTCCCAACCTAAATCGTTTCATTATTTTGTTCCTGTTGGGAACTGGAGCAAACCTGTGGAATCTGTATTTTTTAGTTCTCTAGGCCATACTTAGACAAATTAACAGACATGAACAGCCTTTGAGATGCTAAGATTTGTGTTGCTGTAAGAATGATGATCATTGTAAGGTCATGATTGTTCTGCTTTTTTGAAAATGTAAAAGTGGAACTGGTTTTCTTATTTTAATTCCTTTCTTCACCACATATGAATTCGCCCCTGCTGAGTTTTAATCTACTGTGAATTTTCTGTCTTTGTTTCCTGCAGAACTTCTTTTGAAGAGCCATTGTAAAGAATTGCATGGACTTTGAATGGAAATGAAAGGTAATTCGAAGCATAGATCTGTTAATCCTGAGAGTCTCAGTACTACCTCTTAATATACATCGGTAAAATATGCAAAGTTATAGCAATCAGTTACAGCATGGATGCAATGAATCTGTTATTAGCTCAGGCAAGGCACACTACATGAAGATTGATGGAGGAGGAAGGAGGCGAAAGTGAATTTATTTTTATTTAAATGGTCCCAGTTCAATGAATTCTCTGCATTCTTGGCACGATAATCCAATCAATGATTGGCACTGTGAAATAAGAGGATTGACACTGTGTTTTAATGCATTTCATTTTACAGCAGTTGTTTTCCTACACACAATATTTGTACAGGAAAACTAACAATACTTGACTAAGTGAAAAGGTAGTTAATTTTTAGGTAGATTTCTCTGTGTTCATCCTCTGTAGGATCTGTATATCTTGGGAAGGTTTCTTGTTGCTTTTTTTTGTGTATAGCAATACTACATAATTAGCATCAAACAAACACCAATCTCTTGCCTTTCCAGTCAGGAAAAAAAGGGGTACGGCAATACACTGCAGAGAAACAAATGGCACTCATGGTAAGCAAACTTCCAGCTCTTCAAGGAGTTAGTCAGAAGGA
>VYZW01026247.1:1166-12767 GCA_013401315.1 Balaeniceps rex
CTGAACCACCTTCCATGTCCACAGCTTGCCTGTTTCTGCCAACAAAAACATTTGCAAGAATGCATGCATTTTGATTGAGGCTGCTATTTTTTACCCAGAGGATGTATTTCTGATTTTTTAAAAAAATGTACTGTTATCACCAGGGCAACAAGCAGCACTTACACAGAACTCTCTCAAACACTCCAGGTGTTAAGCAGCTCATCACTCCTTGCTTGGAACAAATGTGAATAATGCAGTGTAATAACTGCAGAAGGTGTGTCACCAGCAGGCACTAGACATCGCTACCAGAGGACCACTGCAATAGACCCTATCATTGCCACCTCGCTTGGATGTTAGCAACAAAGGAAAACAGCTCCGCAAAAGCAGTGGTGATTTAAGTCTTGCCCCAGCTGCAATTTATCGGTCACAACAGTGAATGCTCTGTGGTTTAGGATCTCATTATTTTGAGTTCATCATCTGGGGCATGCAAAAATTATGATGATAGTAAAATAATAAAATTTCACCATAAGAACAGACAAATTTAATTCCCTGATAGAAGTAATGAATTGAACGCTTTGGATACACCTCTGACTACAGGTCTAGGTAAGCCTGTAGAGTTTATGCCTTTTTCTGAATTTAACTACAACCTTCAACCCAGAGCCCTGTCAGGCTAAATACAATCTTCACATTTGCAGTGAGGTAAGACAATTGTGGTTCAATGGAGAGGAGCATATGAAAAATTTACAATAGAAAGAATATGTGGGAAGAAACATCTGAAAGAAAAATCAGTTCATTGATTCTTTTTTTATTCTGGTTCTTCACTGTAACTTCTAAAGGCAGAAAGCAATAATGTAAGCAGAGACACATTTAAAGAGCACACCTATTCTCATATGTGCACATACTGTTATGACTGGAGCAAGTAAAAGGAAAATATTTTCTGAGTTCTCCACAACTTTCACACAGAATTCCTTAGGCAAAAAATACCATAGTATTTGGCCTAACTGAGCTCATTTGGAGCTCAGTTTCTTCATGCTCATAATAACAATAAAAACATGGTTTAGGATAGTACATTCTTGCCTTGCAGAGGAAGCTGTCCATTTTTACACAAGTCTAAGCAGGAAAACAAAGTCCTTTATTTCTAGAAAAGTTAAAATGCCAAGCATTTGCTGTTCCAAGTTTTCTGGTGACTGATATTATTACACTCTCAGTATCTACTTAATTCAATTTCACAATGAGATAAGAAGAAGAAGAACATTATCTTAGAAGGAAAGATCTGTCCTTTTAAATATCTTTAAGAAAGACTCAATCACTCCTCCTACTATACTAAATTCTTCAAGAATAAAATAAATTCCTAGTGGGAGTCCCAAGAGTTCATTTATGTTGATCTCTCAGTTAAAGGCAGGCAGCAGAAATAAATTACCATATGTGTCAAAAGGCCATTACGTTTTTAAGTTCTTTTAATGTATTTGTGATAGTCTGCTTACTGTGGGCTCACATCAACATTTTTACTAAGTGCTGCCAGAGATTTTGTCATGGTCGTCTTTCAAATAATTTACAACAACATTTAGCACCTTTATAGAATTCTTCATTCTTATTCTACTTCATATTTCTTTCTGATTTCCCCTTATCTATACATCGTCTAATTAGACTGCAAGCTATTCAGGAACAGGCTTGTTTTATCCCCTTGCGAAGTGCTTTCCTTGTACATGGGGAAGTAGAGAGGGAGCAATTTTGAACAAGATATACAGTCCAAATTGCCACACCATCAAATGAAGGATGACAAAATTCAAATGCTTTTTGTATTCAGCAGTAATTTAATCACTAACTGAATGGCATTTCTGATTATTCTTACTGATTATCAACTTTGTGTTTCTTGTTGAAAAGAGAACATAAGCAATAGGAAAGCCAGAACAAGATGTGGAACTCCAGCATCCATTAAGCCTTAATAATAATTGTTGAAGAGGAGAAATATATTATTTGTTGTCTTTTATTTTTTTGGTCTTTTAAAAAAAAAAATGCAGCTCTTCCTTATTAAGTAATTTACCATAAAAGCAGGATGGATCTGGTAACACAAGTATTTCATTTTCAACGGTAGACCAGCCAGTACCAAAAACTCAGAAATAGCCATAAAGGTTGCCAATGAGGAAAACTACAAGACAAAAGAGAAACGGAGAATTCTGGAAAGACAAAAACAAGCAAAAGTTGACAAACAGGGGAATGGTCCTGATCAACACTGAGGCTGTCCCAATGTACATTGCATTTCCTCTGTCCACTCTTCAGGAAGATTGACAAAGAGAATGTTCCTTATAATTTTGGTAACGTTTATACGATATGGGCAGTAATGTCCACTCAGCCACTTTTCATTGCTATGCTCTACACTTTGAAAATGGCGCAGAGACTATAACAGAGAACATAAGTGTAGAAGGCCAAGCACCGTTTGCCAAAGCTGACAGTCAAGCCGAGGGGCACACACTGACTAAAATGCACCTAAGAATATTGGCTGTATGTTTTGAAGCTTGAATCAAAATAAAACATATTTATTATCTAAGGGATGCATTATGGAATGGATAAGGGCTAGTGAAGCATTAATGAAGACATGGCCAGGGATCACATGCAGTTCTCAAGGCATAGCAGAACTCCTGGACCTGGTACAAGCTGCATCTGTCCTGCTACATAAAAGTGCAATTGTGCTGTTTTAGATAACTCATGGTAGATCATGGTAGAAGTGTATTTTAAAGATATTTATGTACTATTTTCAAACTTATAATATTTATAGTTATGCCATATGTACACAGTGAATGAAAATAGAGTAACTCTAAAAGCCAAAATGAACACAATTTGTTATTAAATACTTCCTGTACGCTAACTGTGCCCTAAAAGCAGAAGTGTTCAGGATTCATTGCTAGGACAAAACCTCTTTAATTTACGAGACCAGCTACCTGAACAGCTCATACTATAAATCATGGCAACAGAATAATGCCAAATAAAATATCTCAATTTTGTTTAACATGTGGTTAGGTGTTTTAGAACTTCAGGGCTATAAAGTAATTCAGAAGTGACAAGAAAGCCACAAATCCCTTCTAACTATCAATATCTTGTTTGGTACCTTCAGAGACAGCTGATGTTTGCCAAGACTTCACCTATGACCAGCAAAAGTGAAAACATCCAACACCTCTCTTTACACAACTTCCAAATGCAACAATTTGGGAAATGTTATATGTAAAATTTAAAATTGCGAGACAAAATAAAAGGGTTTCAGCCACTGCTATTTTTCAAGTTTTTCCACATAAACAAATTATATTTATTAACATAGTTTCTCTCCTATTTGCCAAAGATAGGAAATTCAAGGAGACAGTAACAGATACCAAGTAGTGGCACAGTGTCCATCAGGAAAAATTTCACAAAAACAGAGCCTAAAAATTTTCCTTGGTAGTAAGAATAAATACTCCAGTCTGTCTCATGAAGCTTGGGAGCAGCTCTAAGAGCTATGTGTAATGACTAAACAAACAGTCACTGCAAAGTTTGGAATAAGTAACCTTTACTAAACAGGACTCTTGCTGTTGTTTGCCTGTTGCTTTGAGAGTAATAAATAGCTGCTTACTCTCAGCTAAGGAAGAAGCTGCTTTATAGCTGCTTTGAGAAACTACAGATAGTCTCATCACACTCTACAGACTCTTTCAGGAAGCAGTATCAGAAGCCATATTTAAAGTACTGGCATTTCCTCTAATTGGAAGCTATTTCATAGCTGAAAATTCATATCTATCCACTGCCTTTCCCAAGGACCCAAAGAAACCTGTTTGCTTACATATGAAATGGAAGCACATTCCAGTTAGCATCCAAAATAAATCAAGAACGAATGTAAACAAATATTTAGATGAAACCATATTTCATGCAATACATTTATGCTGTGAAATCCTGGGCCATGTATGCTCCAGGGAACACACATGAATGAAGTGGTTATACAGTAGTTCACTTCAGAAGCTGAAAACTTCTAAAGGTATCTAACACTTCAAATTCTCCTCAGTTTCATTAAGAAAGCCAGCGCCTAACATCCACCAAGATAATTTAATTCTAATTTACTGAATTTCAAATACTAATCATCAAAGTTCATATCTAGAAAACAATCTTGGTAAGAGGACTCTCACCAGGCAGCTCTTAGCTAAAAAGAATACACAGAAGAGGCTACATTTACAGACTTCGAAATAAAGAGAGAGGTCTTAAGCTAACAGGAATTTTGTGTGTGTACATGTGTTACGAAAACGAAAGAGGCAAAAGAGGAAAACCACATTCAGGCAACCAAGCAAAACCAAATCCAGTCTCTAAAAGAAAGACTACAGGTCGAGCCTGCCTTGCACATCGAATCACAGTTGAACGGAGATACTCACTTATATAGTCATCATTTTGATGGACCAAATTATGTTCTAGGGTATATGCCAACTCATTCAAATATCTAGGAAATGACACAAGCATTCAAAGGGATGTTAGTCGTATATTTTGAAATACCCAGGTTCAGAGTATTTGAATTGTCAGTTATTTACACTAATTTCCATGATTCACTCATTCACCAACAAGAAGTACAACAGAATGGAACTCAAAACAGCACTTCATATCTCCCCATAAAAACATTATCTATTTCTTCCAAATGCGAAACACAGGTAGACACTGATATATGTAACAAGCAATCATAGAACCCTACCTTCTTATTACAGACTGAACTGTTAAAGTAACTGAAGAGCAAAAAATCCTATTTTTTAATTATTTGCTTTACCAAAAGGGGATGAAAACTCTAATATCTTCAATGGGAAGGTATCTGAACATACACCATGAAAGCATATTGATGTAATATGGTTGCTTTTAAAGTACTTGAACAGGATTCATCACATGCTGCAGAAATTCACAGTAATATATTTAAGGAATTAGCCAAGTAA
Source organism: Balaeniceps rex (assembly GCA_013401315.1). Lineage (NCBI taxonomy): Eukaryota > Metazoa > Chordata > Aves > Pelecaniformes > Balaenicipitidae > Balaeniceps > Balaeniceps rex. The sequence goes on from VYZW01026247.1 coordinate 6,074, forward strand.
TTTCTAAATGGTTAGCGATCACCCCTGAAAAATCAAGGATGATTGGTGTGGTCCTAAAAGACTTCAGAATGGCAGATACAGTGCTCAAACTTAAAAATAATATTTCAAAAAGAAAAGGCCAGTTGGTCTTTTCTTAGTCACACATAAAAACAGTGGAACAAATTAGTAAAGAGTAAACCTGGAAGTACTCAGAAGTATGTTAGTAATTAAAAACCAAAACCTGTAAGTATTACTGATTCACCAAAGAGAAATGACAGCAAATCAATCCATTTTCCAACTTAAAGGTACAGCTGAGCTGATGCCTAGAATCAAAGCAGTATGTTCCAATACTTCAACCCAGTTAAATCTTTTAACACTGTCTTCAATTAGAGTTTCATAAGCTTGGAGAAAAATGTGGCACACGTTAAATTATTAAAGATGAGTACACCACTGCTGGGAAAATACCTTATACCCTAAAAATCATACTCGCATAGCCTTCAAAATTTTTTTTGCCAAATTGGTAGAACCACATGAAGCAAGTGTCAGGGCCCTGAGCGTACCACCAGGCTCTGGAAGCTCTTCCCCGCACCTAGGGTTTTACTTGCCTGTGTGGAAGGTCAGCTCTGACATGGTGTTGCTGCCTCACTGGGGTCCTCTTTGCCCCCCATGGCTTGGGAGCTGCATTTAGACTCAGGCCGTTTCCTTGGTTCCTTCCCAACCTACACTGTGGTGACGTGCCTGGCCCTGTACCTTGCTGATCCCAGCCTGGACCTCCTGACTTGACTTCCCAGCTTGACCTCAGACCTGCCTCATCACCATAGACCTGTCTGACAGCCACTGGGCACTTGACTGACCATGGCTCCTGTCCCCAGACCAGCTCTTCTTGCCTGGACACTGTGGGACTGCAAACCTTGTCATTAAGGACACTGTCCCTGCCTCCATTCCCCTGTGGAGCAGCCCACTCTTGCTATTCCCTGACAGCAAGTCCTGCAGGCAATCTGTACTATACAACATTTTCAATATGAACTCGGAAGCTGGCATAGAGAGCACTGTTTATGAAACAGAATAAACAGATCTTATTTCATTTATGAAATAGATTAATTTCTACTTATGGATAGATGAAACCTTTTGGTAGAAGCTGGCATCATCCAGCAAAATCTACAGAGGCTTCAAGTACAACATCTTCATAAATTCAAGCTGTGAACAAGGACTCTAAATAGATGAGACTGTATATAACCGTACACTGTAATTTTAATATATGCACATTAATAACAATTAGCATTTTATATTCCTTGCCATGTAGGTTAGAACATTAGTGTTTTGTGTTAAGACTTTTTCCAAAGGCTATTGCAAAACATAAAGAGAAACATCTGCTAGGAAATTATTGTATCCTTGCTAAGGGAAAGCTAAACTAAAGGGAGATTACTTTATGAGGGAAAAAACAAGCTGGTAGCTTGGGAAGTACCACTTTCCTGAACACTTCAAACATACAGAAATAATAACAAAAGCTCTCTTTTTTTTCAGAGCTAACTGGCAAAGCGTATAATTCTGTTCAAGTCACATAACAGTTCCAGTAATAGTTTAAGATGGTTCTGAAGAACAAAGACTTTCAAACATACCTAACTGGAGAACATCTGCCCATACCTCATCTTGGGCAGCCTATAAACTATTAGAAGGTGTCACGAAACAGCAACAACCAACTAAAAGAACACAACAGCCCCCATGATCTCACCAATAAAGTCTCCATCAACAAAGATACTAGCCAAAGAATACAGCGAATCTGTATCTCTTTTAGAGAAAACTATTATTTTGCTATCAATAAATAAGATTTAAATAACATTTATGTGTACACCTCTTATCTACCATTGGAGATTTTAAAGAGGAGGTTTGATGAATAGCCAGGAAAGATAACCAAAGCCATTAACTGAAGATTTTAATGGTAATGATGTTATATATAACTATCAATGTTTTGACTTTTTACTCCGATAGCAATGTAAAAAAACATTTAGGGCATTTACATTTTCCACAGATATGTGCCCATAAAACCCGTGGACACTATTAGATAAAGAATCAAAAAATGGGTCAAATACCTCAGTAGTACAAATGAATGCAATTTCAATGAAGCAAAACAGAGATTTAATTTCATTATTAAATAATGAGTTTGTTCCATGCGTTGTAAGAGATGTTTAACTCACCTGATTGCCAACTAAAAGAAGATGTTCTCCCAGCAGAAAGTCCTTTAGCATATCTTCCATTACCATCATGTGCTAGAGAAACAGAAAAAATGATTTTCACCCCTGTTTTTATACTCTCAAGTTTATGCATTCACTAATGAGAGTAGTAAAACAGGAACTTTACTTTCAGGATTTGGGGCCCAAATTTTTTGAACTTTATACTTACAGCTATTTATTTCATAACAAGTCTGTCAGCCAATAATAGCAGAGGCAATCTATCCAGTGACTGAAACAATTAAACAAAAATACTAACTCTCCTTATGTATTTCCTCTGCTCCAACTGACTGTGGGTGCCTTGATTTCCCTAAATATATTTAATTGTCCATAATCACTCCTAATGCATTTCCTTTTAGCCTAGTTGAATGCTTGTCACCCAGAGTGTAGGAACTTTCATTAATATGTGTATGACAATTTTCCAGCAATTGTACTGGGAGGAAGGAAAACGTATCCTAGTAAAACTTTACAGAAATGAAACGGGGAATAAAAGGCAGCTGACATGAATATGTAAATTATATACATTTATTTAATTAAAGATTAAACACCAGGTCTAGCTTAATGACAAATACACTTTTCTATTCTAATAAAACTTTATTTTCAAGGAAAACAAAGATAGGAAAACGCAAGCTCAAGTCTGAAAGTGTTTATTATGTGTCTTACAACTTCTAAATTAGACTGCCTAATTGAAGCCAAAATGCTTGAGATGTATTTTACATATATCCAATATCATAAAAGGTAACACACACTGTACATCATTTAACCTTATCTTGCTCCTCACAAATAATTTGTTTAAAAGAATCAAAAGGATTTAAGGATAATGTGGCAATTCAGGCTACTTTACTCACGATAAAGTCATGTCTATTTCTCCACTGTATCTAGTAAAAATAGGTCATCTGTAAGTAGGTCAGACAACCTACTTAGAGAAATGAATGCTTGCCTTTAGATAAACATATATATTTTTTCACATTATCATCTCATCTCCAGTACTTGATTTAAAAAAAAGAAAAAAAATCAGTAGCTTGCCTGTATACAAATGCTCAGTTTCTAACTGTGTGAAAGATGTTTTAGGTTTCCAAATCTCTCCAGCGCAGAGGCTGGGGGTGGGGAAAGAAACTCTTGTAAACACAGCTTAATACCACAGAATCCTAACCAGGCACAACAAAAGACTACTGAATACTCAATACAAAATTTAAGGAGAGGACTTGTAGGCAAATTATTATATTTTCTGGCATACGTATATACCGGAAATTTATAACTTATGACAATAACTTTGACCAGATACAGCATAAATTCTAGGAAGTCAGTTTTACCACACACACTGATTACATTTTTTATTTTATTGCTAAGGCATGAATACTTCCTTCTGATGACTCCTTTTTTTATCCTAAATTGCACAAATATGTGTACATTATAGTTCCCCTGCAGAACAGCTTTCCCACAAGAGATACTATGTATTGATACTACTTTTTTTTTTCACCAGGATGTAAATTAGCATTGTATTAGGATGCATGCAGACATTTCAGATTAATTATTTACACAAAGGACTTGTTAGTAGATACATCAATATTGCATCAACTTTATCAGTCCACGTTCCCCAAAGCCTGGCCTGAAAGTGGCATTTGGCATGTCACCTAAAAATTATTTCCATCCCTGTGCCACTTGTGGACCAACAGCAATGTTCCATGGCAATGCCAAATTCCACTGGAACATGAAATGTTTCAAGACCAAACACACAGAGGCTAAAACTATGTATTTCATTACATTGTGCAGCACTGCAAAGGGCTGAGGATATTTTTTTTTTCTCTGTTTCAGTTTATTTCTCTAGCTTCAGATAACGGAGAGGAAGTATTGCACTAGACTCGTATATCAAATCTGTTCTCCAGCAGGTTTTGCTAAACGATCACTACAGCACTGGACTGACCAAACTACAAACTAGCAATACAGAAAATAAGAGTAGAATTCATTTAGAAATGGGAACAGCTATCCTATAAAATGGATGCATAATATCTGAACACAGGTTGTGTACAGTTTTCTGAAGCTATAAGCAAGAAGGTGGAAAAAGCAATGCAGACATAAGTCCTAGCAAGAATCAGGATTTCATTTCCAACAGACCCAAATTAAGTACTTTACTGAAATGGCAACACAGAACAAAATTTCACATGAAATGCTAGTGGGGAAGATGAAGACGACTGTCACCCGTTCCCCTTGAACAGCCTGTCATCACCTTCAGTAGGTGATACCCAGGTAGCATAGTCTTTTTGTGGAGAAATTGCAAGTGAGGGAGGAAAAAAGAATAGGAAAGGAAAAGTAAGCAAACCACACCAGGCCCCTAAAAGAAAAATATTTCACAAGATCATGCTATCAGTGTTGCCTTTCAGAGGCAAAATATTCTAAAGGTAAATCAGAGGGTAATTCTCTTGCTAAGGATACCCTTGTCTGACAGTTTTGAGGCTTCCACACTAGATGGAGAAGAAAGCTGCAGTACACCTACCTCTACAAAAGGGGTGGGGGGAAACAAAACCCAAAAAAACCACAGTCACCAAGCCCTTCCCTTTTATTGTGTTCACTAATTACTCTTACTCTTCACTGCTACAAACTAATTAGCACTAATAACACTAATGACTAATTAATAAGCTAAACTAATTAAAACAAATAATTAATAACCAATTAACTAATAACTAATTACTCTTTGCCTTGCTTTTCAAACATGCAGTGTTAATTCTAATAAAAGGCAGGTACAACTTCATGCAACAAGCCTGTAAAACATGGTCTCAGGATGGAATCAATAATCCACCCCTAAGAGTGGATCAGTCCAGCAGCAGCAAAAAAAAAAAAAAAAAAAAAAAAAAAAAANCATTCTAAATAAAATTCAGTTTCAATCACTGTTACTTCATATTTTATGAATGCTCAACAGGATTGTTACTATCTCTTCACAAAGGGGTGGTGAAGGCACATCTGAAATGAGCATCAAATCCTAAAGAAACTACCTCAAAAATACCCTTAAACTTTAGTTAGTACATTATTTAATATATATGAGCAAGCACAGTAACACACATTTAACAAACCTTTTGTACCTCAGAAGCCAGAGATTCATACTTACTTGTGCATTTTCATAAAACAAAACATCAGGCACTTTCACTTTCTCGGTTGAGTTATAAATTGGCATCGTCACAGACCCTATCTTCAGAATCCCATTGTTTATTTCACCTAGACATTTTTCAGGAAATAAGCAAATGCATTACTTACAGCATCCTCTGAGCAGACATGCAATCAATCCCCAACACTTGCAAGTGATGATTTACAAATTTTAACAAGGCTGTGGGTTGCAGTAAACGATTTCTATCTAAAGAAAGAGAATGCTTGAAAGAGTATCCATTAAGAAGAGGTTGCATTATTATGAATTTGAATTATCTTTAAAATTGCAAAGAAGTCAGTTACAATAAATGATGAATAGGTGATCTTATGGGAAAAGTTCCATAAGAAACACCAGAAGTTGTGACCGCTGCCTTGGTTTAATTTCATACTCTCATTTTATTAATGGAACATCACTAATATTGTTAGGCTCCATTTCCTCAACCCACAAGTTTTCTCATTCTCATTCTCCCTGTTCTCTCTCCCTGTCCCACTGGGGAGTGGGGTGTGGAGGGGAGTGAGCGAGCAGCTATGTGGGTGCTTGGCTGAGAGCAGGGACTAACCCACTGCAACAGCATAGAGTCGCTGTTGATTCTCCCTTTCAGCATTGCATTTTTGCTCAAATGGGTTAATGCCAGAACATGGACACATTTAACGTTTTGGACAATACTGGCTAAATTTGCACTCATTGAAATAACCTTCAACTACAGCTCTGAGAGAAAAAGTACATTAGAAAAATTTCTTAGATTAAAAGAACCATAAAGTCTGTNCAGAGAAACATAAAGAAAATTCAAGGGATGTTTCCAGATAAAAAAAAAACAGAATGGTAAGCAGGTAGCATCACACAACTGGCAAGAATTTAAGTTATTTTATACATATAGGTTTTTATATGTACAAAAAAACGCAAATACAGATCTAATAATACATGGATGGCTGCATATGTATATGTGTANGAAAATAGCCTAATTTCTAGACAGATGTTTTTAGTTGTTCACCTATTGTTCTATATGGTTCTATCTTTATGGCATGAAACAGAGAAACATAAAGAAAATTCAAGGGATGTTTCCAGATAAAAAAAAAACAGAATGGTAAGCAGGTAGCATCACACAACTGGCAAGAATTTAAGTTATTTTATACATATAGGTTTTTATATGTACAAAAAAACGCAAATACAGATCNNAGAGGAATGACAGCAGAGATAACATTGGTGAAGTAAAGGAAAAGTTTAGTGAATGGAAAATGGCAAATTGCTCAAAGCGTGCTGCCTGACAGAAGATATGAAAAGATATACAGCCAGCACGAAGACCAGGGGTCATGCAGGAATGAGAAAGCAGAAGTGAGAAAAATGGCAG
>VYZW01026249.1:0-47059 GCA_013401315.1 Balaeniceps rex
TGCTCAGCTGCCGACTGGGGCTAAACCACGACAATAATGTAAATACAGGCTGGTTGTTTACCAAAGATTGTTCATCTTCAGGGAGGGTTCTTTTGTTCTGAAAAGTGTTCTGTGTGTATTTCTTTTCTGAAAGATGCCACTAACACTGTGTCTCTGGTCAGTTTAGGTACGGCCTAACCGATGTACGTGTTAGTCACAAAACTGATATAACGCGCTGTTACTTGTGGCAACTTCAAACACCCTGGTTACTGACCCAGTCTGCTGTTTACTTAGTTTTCAAGAATGTTACGTGGTGATAGATTGGAAAAGCAAAAAAACCTTCTTGGATAATGCTGGGTAATAATAATGATAGCAACAATAAAAATAATAAAAGAAGAGCCCCTTACAGTAACGTAGATCATTCTCACCTTCAAATAACATATGCCACCACACAGCCTTTCACTTGATCGATGAGTAATTGAAGTTTGGAGTCAATAAGACTCCAGCAAAAATCCTTGAAATGTTCTGGATGTACCATAATCACAATTGCAGACCTATTAGGCACTTTAATAACAGAAGTAATATAAGACAGCAGGGTGCCCACAGATTAACTTTAACTAGTAATTTTCCTCCAAAAAGTCATTAAAAAAAAGGTACTTATAATACTTTAGTTAAGTTAGAACTTATCTCATGCAGTCAAAGCTTAACTGGTTGTTGTAGCACTGATGTGTAAAAAAAAAAGTCCAGTTGTTTTACCAGCTGTAGAAGCAGGTATGTTCTGTGGCTTTGTCTACACTACAGTCTGTCATGAGAAGGAGGAACAACTGGTGTGGCTCAGAAGGAGCTAGTTGCACTACTAGGATTGCAAAGCTCTGCATGGGGACACAGGTAAGTTACCGCAGAAGATCTGCATACCACTGTGGCTCAGTAACCAGAGCTGGGTTTGGGACTTCTTCATCACCTGTACTCGGGTCTGCCATCCTGCAGCATGTTTTCACTTACTAACATCTAAGTAAGCTTTTTCAGGTAGTCATGTTCTTTACAGGAGGTCCTGCTGCTTACCTATCACAACAGACATCTTCCTCTGCCAACAGCATCCTGGGCTGCATTAGGAGATGCATTGCCAGTAGGTGGAGGGAGGTGATCCTTCCCCTCTGCTCAGCACTGGTGAGACACATCTGGAGTGTTGGGTCCACTTCTGGGGTCCCCAGTACAAGAAAGATATAGACATACAGAAGAGAGAGCCCAGTGAAGGGCCACAAAGATGACTAAGGGACTGGAGCATCTGTCATATGAGGAGAGCCTGAGAGAGCTGGGACTGTTCAGCCTCTTCTCTTAGGAGAAGAGAAGACTGAAGGGGATCCTATCAATGTCTATAAATACCTGATAGGAAGGAATGAAGATGAGGGAGCCAGGCTCTTCTCAGCGATGCTCAGTTACAGAACAAGAGTCAATGAGCACAAATTAAAATGTGGAATTTCAACACAACAAAACACTTTTTTACTGTGAGGGTGGTCAAACACAGGAGCAGCTTGCCCAGAGAGATTGTGGAGTCTCCATCTGTGGAGATATTTGAAATCCAACTGGACATGGTCCTGGGCAACCTGCTCTAAGTGACCCTGTCTGAGAAGGGCAGTTGGACTAGACAATCTCAGGAGGTCCCTGCCAACCTACCTATACGATTCTGTGATTCTGTCTGGACACTTCATGGGAATAAAGTATCATCAACAGCTAACAACATTTTGTTGGTAGTGCTGGGTCATTACAACCTGGAGTTTCTATCCAGAACAGTGGTGAACTAGTCTGCAGAAGGGGCAGAATAGCCTGGCTGTCAAAATGCACTTTGTAGCTAGCTGTGGATTTATCACTGAGACACTCGAGAGGGACATCCATACTGATTCAGAAAGAAATCATGTGCTGTACACAGTTTTCTGCACTCCCAGTAGATTGAAATTACAGCCAGGGCACTCAGAGAAGGCTCAGAAAAGGTGCCAGGTTAGCACTTTTGCCCAAACTAACTTTGTGCAAGTAAATGAAATCTTTCTGTACTTTAGCTTCCTACCTGTAAAACGAGGGTAGCTACTAATAATTTTCCCTTTTCTATCTTGTGTATAGGTTCAGGTATAATAAACTGGGCCTATTCTCATTGTATGAAGTTCATGCAGGTGAACTGCACGTGAACATAAAATGCATAAAGACGTAACGATGATGGTAACAAATTAGGATCCTATCCTTTGGGAGGAATAGCATGTTTGTAGTGTGTTTACCTATTGAATTTTCATAGTAGGACTTCATTTCAAGTGCTACACACAAATTTTAAAAGGTATTTTTGAACTCCAGCAGCTGCTATGCAATACTTTTAGGCAAACTAGACCAAAATGATACCATCAAGAGATATCTGGCTCTATTTTGCAGACCCTAACAGATTGCTAGATGACCCGTCAATCAGTCTCTAAATCAATATAATATGGTACTCAGGAATATTTGTTTCTGCTTGTGTTAAAGCCATTTAGTACAATATGCCTCGTGATAAGTCACTAACCATCTTCCCGTTCCATTGTCTCCTTTCTGTGTATATTAACTAGGGCTGGCTGGAAGAGCTCTGGCTGAATAATCCTCTGTCAGAGAATGGAGTTTTATGTCAATCCAACCACTTCACACAATTCAATCTTTTTTGCTGGAATTCCACTTTGAAGAACATGGGAAGAGTAAAGTTGTAACAGACTCAAACTGCTTTGTTTTTGATAGAGTCAAAATGGAGACTGTAATTGCTTCACTTTGAAATACGTTATTTTAACATGTGCATTATATATATTATTAAAACAAAGTGAAATTGTCAAATTGAATTATTTTTATTAATTTTCAGTTGTTTAGGTTCTGATTTGTCTGAAATATAAAGAATATTTATATAATCCTGGTGAATAAATTTTTCGTTTTCTGATTTCTTTCAAAACAAATTCAAAATTCTCTAAGGATTGGAAATTCCCATTTCCAGAGAGCTCACAGAATTCTTCCTATATGCATGAATCAAATGCTCTGGCAAATCAGTTTAATAATGCTTTTTTTCTGATGCTAAGCTACACTTTGGCTGTGGAAGACATAGAGGACTCTGATGCATTTCAGATTGTACAAGATGTGAATATGAATAGTGTGAAAGATGCCACATAACAGGAAGGATGACACAAGTAACAAAAGACTGTGGGTACTGTTATGTAATCCAGTTCTAAAGTATAGCTGAAATAGATATCTACTGTGCCAGGCTCTACCTATTGAGTCATAGATTTAGCATGAGTTAACTATAATCTATATTCCATTAAAGATTACAGGAGGAAAATATTATAAAATAACACTGCTTAAACGATGTAATTACAGGCTTCATTCATACAACCCCTTTTCTAGCGTCACTATCAGTGATGTGAAAGTCAGCACTGCAGCAGAAGGATAGAGGTGGGAAACCATAGTATTATCACCCTCATTACTTCTGTATTTTTGGTTAAGAATCATGGGAACACATTCCATTCTGGAGAATCTCAAGAGCTTTTTTACAATTTAAATAGCATTTTCTTATTCAACCCATTTGAGCCTTGAATTTAGTCCATCGTATTTATTCACATTAGTGACATAGAAATAAATCTGTATTTCTGTTTCCTCTCTTTAGCCCTGAAAAGCCAATGCAACTATTACTGAAAGACCTGAACTTTTCCTGTTAAGCCTATGAACAGAGCAACAGATTTATTTTGGCTTTTGGCTCTGCCAAGGAAGGCAATAGTCTTCTGCAGGTGTAAGAGACCAAAATTTGACTGCAAACTCTTACAATGGGGCAAGAGTCCCAAAAGACACACCTGACAGTCAGAACCAAGGCTAAGTTTGCAGAGCTGGCTGTTTAAAAATATGCCTTTTTGCACCAAGAGAGAATGAATGTGACTTGGAAGTTCAGAGGCTTTGATGACACAACACTATATTACATGTAGTTGTCTAGTTAGAATAAATAGCATTTGTGGATTTGAATAATATACTTTAATTTTGGGAAACTGAGCTAGAATCACCTGAAATATGGCAAAAAAGGCTGATCTTGTAGTGTGCAGCTGTGACCAGAAGTGCTGGAAACTTCAGGAGAAACCCTCTTCTTCTAAGTTTCCCAAACCAGCACTGGTACTTCAGTCAAATTTTTTCTCTATCTGCATTGTGGGTAAGAAGTAATAACCGGAATCTTTTGATGTGCACTGCTTGGTACATGGAAATCCCCAGTTATGCATTTTAATAAAGGTAGTAAACTAATATCTAAAACAATGTTTTACAAATCAAACACTGTTTGGTGAGCTTTACAGAGTTTGTCAAATCTTGTCAAGAATGATTTGTCAAATAATTTAAGGCACAGAACCATACAAATAATCAAATAAATCATAGGAATATTATCCAATGAACTCTGCCTTTATGAATTAGGGTCATCCTGTTATGTGTCAAAACAGCCAAGCTTCATGGGCTATTGAGAGAGAACCAAAGTGAGATGAGTTCGGTGGGAACACACAGTGCTGATCTGCTCAGTCTAAGGGTGCATCTCGATCAGGCACACTTTTAACAGATGAACAAGGATCCTATAACCAAGATAACCCCCATCACATGTAACGCCAAACTGTCTGGATCCACCAAAATAGTAAAAAGGAAAAAAAATTCCAAAGTAGCCTGGCAAATGATGATACACACTTAGAGATGAAAGGAAAATAAATTAACTTTGGAGACCTTTCTCCGTATCAGCTTTGACTGCATGAACATCTTCCAACTACTTTTAGGATGCTCTCAATGTTAAATTTCACTGAAGAGCATTAGGAATGTAAAGCAGTAGAATTGTAGCCATTAACTGAGATCTGTTATATTCACCAGAAAAGACATATCAACAAATATTCAGAGAACTCATAGATTCACAGGACTAAAGGACTGAGGAGATCATGAAAGTCTCTATTCAGATCACAGGCCTCTGAAATGTGCCTCTTACTTCCTGTACTGAGCTCATAAAACTCAATGTTATCTTCCTCTGACTTGAGCAGTTAGCCAGAAATACAGATTCTGTTGAGTTGTTTAAGTCAGTAGGAAAGAGAAATTGATGCTAAAATCCTATTTATTTTTAAAAAAAATGTACAAAGGCTTCTTTTCTTCAGTACAACAAATATCAAATGGGGAGAGATGCTATCTTTCCTCAAAGCTCTGAGCTCTTTTCTAATCAGCACTTATCCCAACAGCTCTCTCTTGGCTTAGCTGTGGGCTCTGTTCCCAGTTCGTGTTCTGGCTTTGTCTGCTGCTCTCTTAGTCTGTTTTTTTTCTGCCTTCATTTCAAAGACACATACAAATTCATAGATGACATTCAGCCACAGTGACAGCAAACTATCTGAGAAAGGGTTACCTAATTTGTTCTAATAATTTATCTTTTTTGAGTTTGTATCTTCCAGAAAGATAGCTACATATTCTGGAAAGGTATCATGATAGGAAGACATCAAGAGGTGGAGTCCTCTTCTTTGCTTGGCTGGGTGTTCATATGGTTAATCACTTTCACTATCAAATCTCTGTGCTTGATTCCTCACCTGAATTTTCTTGAGAACTGTTTTCAGCTTCTGACTTTTTTTTTCTTTCTTTATTACATTTAAAGGCCTTCAGTAACTGGTGATTCCTCCTTATGAAAGTACTTATACACTGTGATTAATTAATCTCTTGGCATGTTTTCTGATGAACTAAAGAGAATGAGTTCTTTAACTCTCACTGTAAAGTATTTCCTTCAGTCTGCAGATCATTTCTGTGACTCTTCTGTGTACCTTAGCCAGTGCATCAACACTGGCACCAGAAGTGAAAAATAAGCATTACTCCTACCAGTATCCTATATTGAGCTTAAGTACTCATCTCTGCTCTGCTTTTCTGCATTACTCTTCTGGTTGTACATACAACAGCTGAATTAACTGCTTTGCTGGAGCACTGGGATTCATGTGGAGTTGCTTATCCAGTGTAGGCTCTACAGTCTTTTGGAAGGCCTCTGCTTTCAGGAATGTCATCCCACTTCTAGAGTAATGAAGTTCTAAAGTTTGAATAGGTTGTGAGAAAAAAACCCCAGTCTGTTGGGCTGTTTAAATTAGGAGTGTTGCAAATGAGCAAGTGCACAACTTTGTATTTGAGTTTATCAGTACCTACCTGCAATGAGCTGATGTGCATTCAAACAGCTGTGGTCTGTGTTGCATGTAAAACTGGAAAGCTTAGATTTCCTACAGAAGGACTTGACACAAATACCCATGTTTTTGAATAGTGGTCCAAGCAAAATCTTATTCCATTCCAAAGACTTTAAAGAAACCATAGTGAATAATCAACCTGCTCATCCACTGACTAGAGAAATTTCTTGACTGCAGGGTCATGACCTAATTTGCATTATTATTTGCAGTTAGATGAAGAGAAAAGGGGACACATCTTTCAGTATCACCAATGAAAATATATAGCACTACACAAAGAAGTGCCCAAAGGATAACATAAATTAGAAAATGGCAAGATTAGTCCCTAAGGACCTCCTTTTTCTGTGGGTTGTTGTAGCAAAAAAAGCTGGTTTGTTTCTTTTAAATATATATATTAAGCATCTGGAAGAGCAAAGTCATGTGCAAGAAGGTGTGACCTAAATGTAAGCTAAAAAGGGGCGGGGGGAAGGAGTGGTCCCAGAGGTTGCATCGCAAACTCCATTGTGCTAAATGGGAGAAATAAGTCCCCTGTTTTCACCTCTGGTCTGGAAATATAAGCCTACCAATTTGAATAATATCCTTTCCACTGAGTTCTTCCCCTTGCTTATCTATAGGCGCTCTTAGTTAATTTGCTCTATGTGTCTGGGATGTCTTGTGTGAAATAGGGCTAGATAAGAAAAATAAACAACACAAAGTTTTGACGTCAAGGTGGGATCATTTGGGTAATTTCTATTTTGTCACATTCTTCCATATGTAATCCAGGATGTGCAACTGGTCCTTTCAATAGAACTTCAGGCGAACTCCAGTATATTAATTTGAATAGGAAATCCTCATAAGGATTGCAAGTACTGTTCAGCTGTACTCATATTTTAACAGAAGTAATAATTCTGTCACTGATTGTGCGATGAAATACATGCAGGACCTTTTTTCACAGGGAGAGATAGGAGATATATATAAACGTAAGTGAAGGTAAAGCTATAAATGAAGCTGAGTATATGGCCCTTCGTCTGAAAGCTCCTTTATACACATTCTCAATCCCCGTTTTATTTCTGACAAAGCCTCTCTGAAATCCACGGCTTTGACAGAATTGAAGGGGACCAGTTTAGGCTTAGTTTGAGGTGTGTATTTGGCCAGTCCTTTTTAAAAAAAAGGGGTGGTTGTTGATGTATTACCTTTTTGTAAAATGTACATTGGAAAACAAAAAGATTTACAATAAATTGAAGTGGAGGTTCATGAGATTTGCAGACTGTATATACTGATTAGTGTTTGAGCTTATTTAAAAGGGATTCCATGGGCTTTGCCAGGATCATATATTTTGAAAAATCCATATCAAAATACTATTATTAATACCTTAGATTTTTTTTAAAAGTACATTAGAATTTAGAATTAAAATTAGAATTAGAGTAAATTTCCACTCTGGTGTTCCAACAGGCAAGTTTATTTTGGCCCCAGCAATTTCAGAATCAGGGATGGAAAGGGTAGGATACATCAAGTTAGTATCAAACATGGAATAGATAAAAAACCTCCCTGGATGTCCTTAGTATAGATGGGTGAAAATCTTTTGTCATATAATATAGATATGGATGACATATTTTCACATATTTTGCTAAATTTGTAAAGTTACTTTGACTGAAAAAAAGTGTAAAAAGAAAAAAGCATTAAAAATGGAGAATTATTACTTTTGAAACACTGTCTGACCTGGTTTCCTCAATGGGCCTGATCCTGATGCTCATCCACATGTCCATGTCCTGGCTCAGCTTCAGCCCATCCCTGTCCCCAGGGAGGTGCCTGGTGCCAGGGCCTGAGGCTGCCTGGGTGCCCCCTGGCTGTCCCACTCCTGGCTGGGATGGTGGGACAGGCCCTGGCTGTCAGGCACTGCCCTGTGCCCGCCCCCAGGGTTGGAGAACAAAGGTGGCAGGAAGCCTTCATGGAGGAACAAGTTGCTCTTGACTAAATTCAACCATAGAAAATCAGTGTACCAGAAGCAGAAGCAGGTGAGCCAGAGAAATATAGAGACACTGTCCAAGCATGCAGAGGTGGGGTTAGGAAAGCCAAAGCCCACCTTGAGTTGAATCTGGCAAGCAATGTGAAGGGCAACAAGAAGGGCTGCTACAGGTACAGCAACAGCAAAAAAAAAAAAAAGAGGAAAATGTAGGCCCATTGCTGAATGGCACAGGGGACCTTGTGACAAAGGATATGGAGAAAGCTGAGGTATTCAATGCCTTCTTCACCTTGGTCTTTACTGGTAAGACTTGCCTTCAGCAGTTCCAAGTCCCTGAGAGCAGTAGGAAAGTCTGGAGGAAGTAAGACTTACTCAGTGGAGGAGGATCAGGTTAGGGAACAATTAAACAAACTGGACATACACAAGTCCTCAGGATTTGATGGGATGCACACACGAGTGCCAAGGGAGTTGGCCAGTGTCCTTTGGAGGCCACTCTTGATTATCTGTGAAAGGTTGTGGCAGTCCAGGTTGGTTAAGAAGAGGATAAGAAGAAGGCAAATGTCACTCCTAAGGAAAACTACAGGCAGATCAGCCTCACCTTGATGCATGGGAAGGTGACGGATGAAATCATCCTGGAAGCCATTTCCAAACATATGAAGGACAGGAAGGTGACTAGGAGTAGTCACCATGCATTTATGAAAGGGAAATCATACTTCACCTGATAGCCTTCTACAACAAAATTACTAACTCAGTGGACAAGGGAGTAGTGGCTGATACTGTTTATCTTGATTTTAGCATGGCTTTCAAAATCACATAACACCTCACAGACAAGGCTTTCAACACTGTCTCCGTAAGATCCTCATGGAGAAGCTGACCAAATATTGGCTAGATAAGTGAGGTGGACTGAAAGGGTTGTGAGCAGCAGCACAATATCCAACTGGAGGCCAGTCACTAGTGGTGTATCCCAGGGGTCAATACTGTTTAACATCTTCATGAATGACCTGAGGGACACAGTGCACCCTCAGCAACTTTGTAGACAATACAAAACTGTGCAGAGTGGGTTGATAGCCAAAATGGGTGTGCTGTCATTCAGAGGGACCTTGACAGGCTGCAGAAATGGGCCAACAGGAATCTCATGAAGCTCAACAAAGGGAAAGGCCAAGTCCTGCACCTGCAGAAGGAATAACCCATGCATCAGTACAGGCTGGTAGAAAGCAGTTTTGCAGAAAAGGACTTGGCGGTCAGGGTGGACAAAAATTTAGACACAAGCCAGGAATGTGTCCATGCAGCAAAGGCGGCCAGTGGTATCCTGGGCTGCATCCCAGGAACTGCATCGCTAACAGGTCAAGGGAGATGATCCTTCCTCACTACTCAGCATTAGTGAGACACATCTGCAGTGCTGGATCCTGTGCTGCGCTCCCCAGTACAAAAGATACATGGGTTTACTGGAGAGAGCCCAGTGCATGGCCACAAAGGTGTTTAAGGGACTGGAGCCTCTTTCATATGAAGAGAGGCTGAGAGAGCTGGGACTGTTCAGCCTGGAGAAGAGAAGGCTGAAGAAGATCTTATCAATTTGTATAAGTACCTGATCAAGGGGGAATGAAGAAGAGGGAGCCAGACTCTTTTCAGTGGTGCTCAGTGACAGGACAGGAAATGGGCATAAACTGAAATACAGGAAATTCCATTTAAACATAAGAAACCTCTTTTACTGTGAAGGTGGTCGAACACTGGAACAAACCCAGAGAGGCTGTGGATGCTCCATCCTTTGAGATATTCAAAATCCAGCTGGACACAGTCTTGGGCAACCTGTTCTTGTTGACCCTGTTCTGAGCAGTGGGGGTAGATCAGGTGATCTCCAGAGGTCCCTTCCCAGCTCAGCGACTCTGTGATTCAGAGAAACTACTCATGCTCAGAACCCCTGAAAATGAGGACTTTTGTTTAGAAACCTGTAGTGGAACGTGTTTGCTTCCTAAAGTCACACAAGAAAGGTAAGCCATGTTAGACTCCATACTAGGAATTAGTTTTCTTGATTATCTGACCAATGTTAGTCCAAGACAAAAAGCAAGTTATTGATTCAAAAATTTTCTATTAGACATATAAAAATAGACTGAATTTTTAAGCTGATGTCAAGGTCTCAAACTGAGTTAGAGGTGGTCTGAGTCATCTCTTCCAGATCTTTGCTTATTAGGACACACCTAGTAAAAGATCTGTGACACCAGCAAAGCTGAAATTTTACATGCTGCTAAATTTAGTTCATTCACAGCCACTAGAATGGATGGTTTACCTCATCTCCTTTTACACTTCAGTAAACTGAAGCAATGGTCTGCTGAAGCTAAAATCACATTGGTCCTAGAACATGAAAATGGACCCCGTTTCCTTTAATAGAACAGCAGATCACGCTTTTTTGTCAAGTTTTGCCAGTAAAGCCATTGTTCTGGCTGGGTAGATGATTTCATTAAAATCATTTTAATAGGTGGTTTTACAAGGAGGGCTACTTTTTTTACAGAAAAAGATAATAGAAAAAGTACAGGAATGCTTCTTATAACATACTTCTAAACTATACAGTGGCTTGGGAGACAGGTAAAATAGAGTCTAATGCATCTTTGCAGATTATTATATAACAAAATTAGCCCTGGCTGGCAGACATTCAATTAGAAGTATTTGAAATGATTTCCAGACTGCTAAAATGATGCTATTCCCTAAAATGATATGGTATACATAGGCAATTTGTAGGCAAGATGCTATCAAGGTTCAGGGATCAAGGGTATATTATTCCAACCTGCTGAGAAAATTTAAGCTATAGAAGTTCCAGTGAGATATCTGTTGCAGAGATGCCACCCTAAGTTGATGTGCAAAAGAGTAATCCTTACACAAAATGCCAAATGTCTGACAGGTGTGCATAGAACAGGGAAAACTTATGAAAACAATGTTACTGTTAAGGAAGTATTCCAAATGCCAACACATTTCTTCTGCAAGATCCTTAGCTTTTGATTTTGGATGAGTGATTCATGTGTAATATTATTCTTTAGGTCTGGATAATTGTTTGAAACCTATCAAAATATACTAATATTTATCTAGTCTAGAATTACTACACAGGTATCGTCAGATGGACCTGGCAATAGCAAAAGCTTGTATCTTTTTAATAATAATATGGTAATTTTTTTATCTTAGAAAAATGCAAGAATTTTTCATAGACATGATGTAAATTCTTGTTTAAATTTATGGTGTGCATGTTCAAGTTATTTTTATCTGAAGAACTTTCTTGCTGTGGCTCCCAGAGTAAATGAAGCTCATGCCTTCATTGCAACACATACTATGCATTCCTTTCTTGGAGAGTTAACAGTGAATGACATTATCTGTGACTCTCCAAAATATGTTCATTCCAAGAGAGTGGGCTTTCATAAGTGAATAGTTATTTTGTGCCATGCTCAAAGGACAAATGTTTCATCATGCTTGCATGGAACTACAAGAGTGTGAGAAATATTGCTTGGGATCACAGGTCTTTGTGAAAAGAATGATGCGGTGTTGGAATATACAGATACAATGGTTCTGATTCTCTTCTCTATTCAAATAATAATTCTTTTTTTCAGGAGCAGTACCAGTTGCCTTGCAGTGTGCCTAAGACCCCAAGGGAAGACCTGCTGCAAAGAGTCTACAGTATAAGTAAGTGGAAGCAAATCGCTAGAGAGAAATAGAGAAATCTAAAGAAGCAGTAAGGCGGGTCTATACAGCAGACAGTGGCTTCATCACACTGGTACCTAAACCATTGACAATTCTTTCTGCAGACTGATTGGCAAGAGAGATTACTAAAAAAGAATTTAAAATAGTTTAATGAAATGTATTTGTTAACTAGAAACTTCTCCCAAACAGGAAGGAAAACATGACAGAAAACATGAGGATGCTTATTTGAAATTTTAATGAGTGAATAAGAGCAGTATTGGTGGTATGGGAAGGAATGAAAGACAGGAATATAGGAATACTGTCTTTAGACAGTGTTATACCATCTAAATTCCTGTACTGCTTTCAGTATAGGAATACTGTCATACAATCTCAGGTACTTGCTTTACTTGTGTAAGCAGATGTCTGCAGTGTAAGACTTTCCCTGGGGATGCTAATGCAGCTAGAATCTGCAAAATTTAAATATATGCTGCAAATGAAGACTCTTAAGGAGTGGTCTGAGTGGTAGATGACAATCCACAGTGTAAATACCTTATACAGGCAAAACGGTGGTCCAGTGTGCATGAAGGAAACTGTGCTTGAGTGTTTGATCTAAAGAAGATAGACATATAGCAAAAAGACAGCTTTGTGAGTTGCCGGTTCAGAGATAGTAACTGAATGAATGTTTGCTTAAGCGATTACCCAGGGTAGAGGTGGTAGCTGAGTTAATGTTTGCAGACAAGATTACCCAGAAATATGGTAGGTGTAGTAGGATGGCCATTTTTCAGTTTAACATTTTACTTTTGGAAAATGCTTCTTTGTAAAAAGTGCAAAGTTTTGTAGAGGAAATTAATCTTCAGTGTCAAGAATTTGTCACTGGTAAAGATGAAAGGAATTTTGATTTATGGAAACAGAATTTCAGTTGACTCACCAGGATTTTGTTTGGACAATCTGTCTGGCAAGAAATTTATTTCTTCTTCATTCTACTTCTGAGTGGAAAAAAGTGGTGAAGATATCAGCGAAGCAGAAATCCTGGTTCTTATCTAGACTGGACTCTGTGGACGCTGTGGCAACAAGAAGTTGTTTCCTGTGTTGAAAATGGCAGTCCACACATGGAAAATAAGGAAGAAGTGGTGGTTGTTGGACCAGGAAGAGATTATTATGGGTTTTAATGAGTGTGGTTTCCACTGAGCAGATTCTGTGTTGGGTGGCAGTGCTAGGAAGAGATGAGTGGATCGAAGACAAGGTCACCTCTCTTAGACAAAATCAGTAGGACTCTGTGAGACCATACAGACAATGCCTCTGCTCCTTCCCCTTTGCGGACTGCTTTCAGCTCCCCCTCAAAAAAACTAAATATGGTCCTTTGGAATCATACTTGAGTGGGTGACTTCATGGCTGTGGAAGGCTGTTAGAAAGAAACCTATGCCAACCTCTATTTAGTCTTAGCCAGCAAAGACAGTAACAGTGTTTGGATATAAAGAAGGCAGGACCCTTTCATGCTGTGTTCTGCCTGATCTTTGCTAACCAGGGTATGTGTAGGAGCTTTTCTTGAGCCCAGGCAGGTCGCTGGTGGCTCTGTTGAACTTCAGAGCAGAGCTAGAACTGGGTGTCACTGCTTCTCCCCTGTTCATTTCTGTGCACAGAAGTAGGAATGGAATAAAAAGGGTTGATACTCAGAAGTACCATGGCTTTCTAAAATACACAATTTTTTTGCATTGGTGGCTTTTTCCATTCTACTTGATTATTATTTCATTTTAGCTTATTTTTGGTGTTTTCATCATTTTATAAAGTTGTATAGTAGATGTGATGGGAAAAGACATCTCATCATATGCTCAGTAAATACTGGAGGAATCTTATATGCTCTCTGTTTTGTGTTCACCAGAAGCATATGAATTTGTCCTAGCTCAGCTCTTGCTAGCAATCTTCCTTACTGGAAATTATAATCATATGAGCTGCTCACGATACAATCATGGGAAAACCTTTTGTGTGTGAACCAGCTGAGTGTGCTCACAGGGGGAAGAGTTCAGCCCAGCAATGCTATGCATTTAATAGCTTTATCCATTCAGCTTTATAGCTTGCCATTGGGTGCAGATGTTTTATGACTTGTAACAGTTTAATGTGTCCTGGTGGATTACCCTCCAAGTTTCTCTTCATCAAAGCACTTGCTCCAGGTAACTGGAATGTCAGATTTAAATGAAGTGCAATGTGAGAATGGGGATTGTCAGATTTTAAACGAAGCACGCAGTGGTGCTAAGTAAAGTTTTGAACATGGTATGACATTTCCATGGCCCATCTCACAGGATCTCTACACCTCTCCTTCTTTCAGTGTGCAAATTACTGTAGTGAAAGAGGTAAAACAGTCATGCACTGTATTCCACTACAGCTTGCAGCCAAGCTAAATAATATCTGAAAAGAGAGAGATAATGTTTCACTTTGAATTCAAAGTCAAACAAAAGATGTAACAGACAGGGCAGCACCATTTCATTCCCCAAAGGTGAGCAGGCCTCTTATGGGCACACTGTTCAACAGCAGAGCTGTGAGCCTTTGCCTCACTCCTCCTTTGCTGCTCCTCCTGCTATCCACATGTCCCTTGGAGCCATGAATGTCCCCAGCCCTGCTGCCCATCTCTTTCCAGAGGTTTCTTCCATCTTGCTCTTCCAAACACACATCCTCTTCCTTCCCGTCTGTCCCCCACCCCCTCCATTGCTCATCCCAGTTGCTCTGGCTTAGCACTGGCAAAACAATTGAACCCTCTGGAATGCTTTTTTTGCGATGCAGGACTGAGTGGCCAGGGGATACATGCTGGTAGTCCCCAGGGTCTCCAAACACCTTCTTTTTCTCCTTTTGCAGAAATTTACTGGAGCAATAAATCTAGTGCAATGATAGAGAAAAACTAATGCAGGGGATCTCTGGAGAGAGGGAGAGGGAAAAAGAACAGCAACAGTGCAATAGCGTTTGTGCTACTTTTGCCTGCCTCATGTCTTACTGGCATGTTTTTCTATAAAGCTTATCTGCTATGAGAGGGGAAGGGAAAAAAGAAATCCTTTCTGACAGTGGGTGCGTTGCCATGAAGGTCCCACACGGCAGTGAAGTCCAAATTTCTCAACATCTGGAAAGCCAATATTAAGTAGGTTATCTGATACCTAAAGAGTCACAAAGGTGGCACCGTAAATGACATCTTTTCCTGAGGTAGACAATGAGGCAAAGATAATCACAGTGCCAAAAAGACAATGCATGTCACGCTGAAACAGAAAGAGTACAAACCTCCAAGACCTCAGAGTGCCTTGGAGAAGAGACCTTCAGCTTTTTTTTGACAGGTTTTGCATGTTTGACTACTATTAACACAACAAAAGGTTGCACATGGTTATTACTGAGGTGGCAACCTCCCCTGGTTCACGTTTTTTGTTTGTTGTTCTAGGAGCAGCGCAAGAGAGTCACTTGTTTTCTGTCTTTGCACATTTAGGCTGTGATGGCAGGAAAAAAGGTTTTCAGATTAATAGCAAAGATAGTGAGCCAGAAAACATTCGTTGACTTAAAAAGAAACAAAGTGCTTTTATTTTCAAAAATAAGGGGGCTTTGGAGGTCCTCAGAGCGTTACTCTATAAATACCACTGAGCAAATAATTTGTACCGATAATATGCCTTGGTTTCCATTAACAGAGTACCTGTGAACAAAATTTCCCACCCTTCTGGCTATCGCTGTCGTTTGTCTTTTATAGATGGCGATAGGATCTTGGGATCCCAACTAACATTATTGTGCTGCTGGGCTAAGTACTTTTTGGGACAGTGGATCTACTGGCCTTAAACGATTCAAGCTGATCATATTCTAAGGTCTGTGACTTGTGTTGTGTTTATTTGGGTCTGCCAACTGTAATTCTTCATATACATGGTATTGTTCCTGTTTTCTAGGTTGGATGAAGATAACTCACAACAGCATCATTCCTGTAACTGCAGCTGGCAGCAAAATTAAGATCTGAGGGAATTTCAGTGTGTTACCTCAAATTCTGCTTCCCATGAGTATTTCATGCATGTTACATTGAAAGTGAAGAAGGAAGGACAGGGTGAATGTGACTTTATGTAAATCTGTTGAAAATGTGTCTTGATATTCACAAAAAGGCTTTTTATGCAATATTTATTCCTCCATAGTTAAACATACGATGCTCACTTACTATGGCTGGTAAATGTGCACCTGCAGAAAGGAAAATAGTGAGAATATGATAAAGGTCTTGCTTGGCTGAAGCACAAATTAACACTAGACTTGGGTGCAGAAGTTAACCTTGAGATGATGATGATTCACTTGGGGGGAATTGTGGTAGGTTTGTAATATGAGTTACAGCAATTTGTAGTTATTGCATAAATGCAAATATTTAGATGGAGTGTTCACAATAGTTTGCCACAATAGGAAAAAGCCATGGCAGAGGAAGGATTTTTCTCTCCTGACTTATGTATATAACTGTTGTCCAAGACACTCTGTACACTCCATGTCTCGAGAGATACGGACACTTTCAGGAAGTGATTCATCTCGGTTTTAGATGTCTAAAATAAGGCAGATGGAAGAGTCTGTTTCTCTCCGTAGAAGAACTTTTAGGTTGAATCACATCGTAACAAGCAGGCCCAGTAGTTAAAACAGTATGACCACCTGCAAACAAACACAGTTCATGTCTTAGCACCCTGCCACCAGTATAGTCAAACACAAAGTGATAGTCCCTGACTGTATAAGAAATTCTCTTTCAGCTGCAGCAGAAATAGCTCATCTGATGAATCAGTCATAATCGTGCTCAAATGCGTAGTCAAATTTATACAACATGGACTATAGTATTCCAGTCCGCAAGGAATTAACCCCCACCATGCAAGAAAGTTTCAGTTTGCATCTGTGAAGTTTGTATTAATTTAAGAACAACTCCAGCGTGGCTCTAAATTCAGATTTTAATTTTTTTTTTCCACTGTTGAGAATTAGGATTTGATTTTGCAAAGATGAAGAGCATTTTCTGGACACTCAGTGCCCTGACTACTTTGAAGAGAAGGACACGGTGCCTTGTGAGATCAAGGCCTCGCACCATGTAGAAAGTCTGTATCCTAACTGCTATGTTCCTTAGATGTGTAAAATTTTGAAATGCCTCCTAAAACTATCACTTACTCTCCACTACTGCTTCCAGCTGCCAGACAGCAAAGAGTCAGGTGTCTAATCTTGGCTGATTGGCCAGGCTCCATCTATAATTGATGGAGACAAGCACTTCTGAGGGGGAGATTCATCTGGTCTACGGAGACTGTGAATCACAAGTTTCCTGTCCCTTGCCCCCGGCTATTTGTTGGCACCCCTGCCTCACTCTGTGGCACCTTTCGGTTGCACTGATAGGGCTGTTTGTGACTGCAGCATTAATCAAGTAGTTTAAATTGTTTGGGTTAAAAAAAAATAAAAGCGTCCCCCCTCCACTCCCCTCCCCGGTTAAAAGGGGAAATCAAGGGAAATCTATTCCCTGCCTGTACCTTTTTGGGTGTGGGCGTAGAATTTTAACAAAATGGAGTATTTTTAAAACAGCAATGGCAATCTATCCAGGGAACTAATTTGAATAAAAGATGTGCTTTTGCTGTGTCTTGTGTGTATTAATCCAGGCATTAAAGAATAAAATAAAAAGGCGTGAGTTAAACAAAATTGCCTTTTTTTTTTCTTAAAGCTCTCCTTCTTCCCCTGCCTGCTTCAGCCCTTCTTGAGCCCTGCAGATCCTGGGGGAGGGCGTATGTACTAAATTCCTTTCAGCCTTGGTAAACATACTTTGCACAATCTAAAACAGGGTAGTGTTACATTGGTTCACTGGAAGAAAAAAAAAAGGAAAAAAGAGGATATTTGACATCTGCATTTTACTGGAGCAGCTACAAACACTGTTTGTTACAGAGGAGGGGGACAATGCTCGGGATTTTGAACTGAAAGGAACGGGCTTGAATTTCTGGGCCTCCTATCTGCCCTCCCTCCTTGCCTGAAGGGCTGCTAAACCTGCACACGTTCCCACCAGAGGAGAGTGGTCAGCTCGCTCCCCCAGCCCTCTGCTTCATGGCAGGCAGGCTACATGAAGGAAATTTTACTGCAGATGAGGGACAACCTTTATTTCACATTCTTAATGCAATTCTCTTGTAGTAGTACATGGGTCGTTTCGTTGCTGGTCTTAATTTCACAGCCCTTCCTTTCTCTGCTAAGTCAATGCTGTTTCACACAGTTGCTTAGGATCTGCAATAGCAGTAGTAGTTATAATGAAAAACGTAATGTTTAAATAAATACTAGATTTACAGTGAGGGCTACAGATGCTGCTTGTGACTAGACACTTCTGTGGACATCTGAGTCCCTATAATTGTAATCGGGCTTTGTTTTACAACTGCTTTAGAGGGAATGGGATCTCCAACTAATGTTAAATGCTTTTTGGGCCCTCTGGTCACTGATAGGGGGAATTTAAGTTTTTTCTTTGTGTGCAGAGTGTGTGAGAGCAGACCCTCTTCCCCCCCCCCCCCANTGCCACAGTCTCCTCTCATACCCTTTTGCAAGCAGCTTGCTGCAAGTGTTGGATATTTGGGACTCAAGCTGCTGGTGACAGGCCACAGAAGTGGTTCTGTCTCTGTTCCTTAGCTGGCCAAATGTAACTTAAACAGGAGAGGGGCTTTGAGAGTCCACTGAGGGTTTGCTTTTCCCTGAGAGAGGTAGCAGATAAACAGGATTAGAGTATTTACACAGTCTTGAAATCTGGGTCGACTAGGTCTTGCCCAAGGCATCCTTCTTATTTAGCTGCAAGATTTGATTGACTGAGTGCAGGGTCAACATTTAGCTTTCTATCCTCACCTTACACAAGCTAATCATCTGAATGCAGGCGGCTCCAAATGCAAAAGGTATGGTCAGGTTTTTCACCTGGTCTGCTAATTGGCTCAGCCCCAAGGCTGTGGTGGATGATTTGGGAAACGCTGTCTTTATACTGCATCAGGCAGCATCAAGCAGTATCCCAGCTCTCCTGAAGTTCAAGGCTTAGTTTTGCTATTGATCTTGTCTTAATATAGGTGGGAATTGAATTCAGCGGTAGATTTGCCTGTGTAAAAGGTCTCATAAGGGCTTGGCTCGCCTGAGCAGTGAAACGGTTGTGTTGAAGTTCAGGGTGAGTGTGGTGCCTGCAGCTGAATTTGTGTGTGTGAAACCGCATGTTGTGGCTGGGGTTGCTCAAGAAGCTTCCACTGGTGGCAGTGCTTCCTCCTGCCTTGCCCCCAGCACCCTGCTCACTTTCCTTCACCCTGTCAGCAGATACTCCTTTCACTGGCATGGCCGTGCACTCAACCAGGCCTCCCAAATCATCTACTTAAAAAACAAACCCACTGCCTTCTTTCCAGGAAAAAAAACCCCAAACCCTTAAAAACCCAACCTTTCAAGGAAGGTCTTTTCTCAGATCTGGCTTAGAGTACAACCTCACAAACAGCTAAGGTGGCACAAATGGAAGGGTTGTAGCTGTTTGTGGAAGGAGGCACCTTGTGTAGCACTACAATATCTTACACAGCATCTAAAACTCACGTGGAAATGTAGCCTAAGACTGTGATTCGATGATAAAAAATAATTAGTAGGAGTTCTGGCCTCAGCAGTTGATTTTGTCTCTCTGCTCCCATTTGTCTCTCTGCTCCCACCTCTATTGTTTTATTGTTTGGTTTTTGGTTTGGGTATGTTTTTTTTTAATTGGGTCAGTTTCCTGATTTGGTTCATGGTGCAACCCTGCAAATGGTTGTGGTGATGGAAGCAGGAAGAAGCAGCTGGGAGCAGGGGGAAGGGACAGTTTAAGCCAGTGTTGCTTTTAAACATTTGGTGTCATTGACCACAGCCCCAGCATTTCCCTGGATAAACAGTCGAACTGTATCTTCTCATCTAGTGAAGTTTCACAGGTTATCTTAATTCTAGTTAGATACACTTGTCTCTATATTTATTTTGTTCTCTATTGAAACTGTGCTATGAGCAAGTTAAAATAAAGGTATCAGACTCAATTGTTTTATACTATTACCATCAGCTCAGAGAGAACACAGTCTTATTTAGCTTTTCTGGGCAATTTCTTTGAGCTAATACCCAGAAAACTAGAACTGGGCTGCAAGGAAGCAAGCAAGACACTTAGCTTTGAATGACCTGTGTGGACTGCTCACTTGGGAACAAGAATGAAAAAAATAAACTACAGTTTATCACAAAAGATCTTTGCCTTACTGCAGCAGTAAAAGTGATGTAGCAAAAACATATTGATTCTCTGGGTGACTGATAAAGCTACAGCACTGAAAGGATTCCTCGCAGTAAATCTGAGTTTAATTTTTCCATCCAAATGCCTTGAATAATGCAGCCTTCGTCTGCTGGTGACCTATCTACAGCGCTGTTTAAGAAGACGATAGCACTGTTTATCCAGTATAGGATCCTGAATTGTCGTGCATCATCACAATTCCCAGTAGCTTCCTTGTGCGAAGAGTGTTGTGTCACATCTAGAATGATTATCTGAGAACTTGCCCATTGCACGACAATAGAAAGGCTCGTTATTGTTTCTTTTTTTGGCTGTTATTCTCAGCCTACTGGAACTACTGCTGAATTTCCATTAAACCAGCACACTTGCATGTGCACATGACACACACACATGCACTTTAGGCTGCCTGGCAATCTGAACTCATTGTATATTCATTATGTTTTCCCTGTGGCAGAGTCCTCTTAACCAAGACAACTATGAAACACGTTACACCAAAAGATTTCTCTTGCGCGGGTATGTGCGCATATATGCATATGTGTAAGGATACGCGATCACGTATAGAATGGAAAGCGTTAGGTACTCTAAAGAGCTGTCTCCATGTATCTCTGCTTGAATGGTATCATATCCCACAGCCCTGCCTCCCCCCCTCTGCTGTGCAGGAGAATAATGTGGTGGAAACCTTGTGTCTGTGGGGGGAAGGGTTTAAAAGCATCATACTGAGGCTGGGCATTCTGCCAGGGGGAAGGGACAGAAGTGAAGTGCTCCTGGAGGTTTTCTTTTTTTAGACAGTGATTACTGAAGGGGAAAGAAGGCCAGTCATCATAGGAGTACAAAAAGACAAAAAAAGTATTTACTGTGGACTACTGGCAAATACTTAAGTCTTACTTTAAGCAAGAATTCCACACCGGAGGAAAAAAAAAAAAAGGCACAAAATGGTTGTGCTTAAAGAAGAGAGTCCAGTTTCACCAGCTGTTTCAAAATTAGTGATTAAAATGAATGATATCTCTATCATTTCCTTTCTTCTCTCCCAAACATGCACACATGTATTCGCACTCATAAAATGTGCGTCCTGAAGGTCCTAAGGACTTGAAGTAAAGGAAGGCGCAGAGGGGATGTCTTTGAAAGTGAGTAATTTATTTTTACTTAAAACCTGAAAATTCAGTGTATGCAAGTCCCCTTTGAGAGATAAAATAACAGAGTTATAGAAATAGCAGGTCAGTAACTCTCATTTGCCCTGAGCTCTCTACAGAGTCATTCAGCTTCTTGTTGCACTGAAATGTGGAATATTTATACAGCTCAGAACTGCTGGCATCAGAGACAAAAGCCTCATGCCTTGTTGGCAAGGCAGAGTTGTGAAAAACTCTGATATCTGTTTTTTGGGGGGAAGAAGTCCCCACCAGCCATGTGAAGCCTGTTGTTGTATTAGCACTTGTGGACAAGAATATCTAGAAGATTGCACAGTCTTTTCTGCACCTAAAGAAAATCATAATTATAAGCTTTGAATTCACATTCCTTGTTAGATGACAGCATGTTTAGGAAGCTTATGTCCCTGTTAAGCTTCTGACTTTTGAAATTAAATTAGGCATGGCAGAGGGAGGGTTTGGGGGATGAGGGAATATTTTTTGGCAAGTGAATGCAAAACTGAAAAGCCAGATTTGCCAAGCATTTTTCCAGGGATGTGTGCATGATTTGCATGTCCCCATTCAGCCTCATAACACATCCTGAGTGTGAAACTATGCAGAGTGCTAGGGAAATGGCAGCGGTGGCTGAAAAATTAAGGGCAACATGAAAAATATTTGGGTTTCCTTGATGCAAACTAATTGATGCTGGTGAATTAGTGGATTTGTTGCCCCTCCTCCCCTCCCCTGAGGAAAGTATTCTGTCCTCTTCTTATGCTTAAAACTGAAACAGTGATCATTGCATTAGCACTGGTTGGTGAACCTCAGAAGGAGGTATCAAAAAATTTTGAAGCTAATCCAAAAGCACAACAAAGCATTTTAGTTTAGAAATCAGGCTAAAAATCTTTCAAGATCAAATTCCCTTGTGAGATTTCCACTTTTACATGTGCAGAAAGTATCACGAGACCATTCTTGCATATGTCATTGCAGTAATTCTCACTGCAGGAACTACAGTTATGTGTGAATATTAAAGTAAATAAAGAGCCAAGCTAAAATGATTTGAGTTCATTTCAGGTTATAAGCAATGGCTCTCTACTGTTGATGCACTTTCTGAACTGTTTCCTTTGTCCTGAGGCTCTGCGTTAGCAAAACACTTTAAAGTATACTCAGACAGAAGCATCTGGATTTTCCCATCAAAGTCACTACTCTATTCACAACTTAAAGCCAAGCAGGTGTTAGAGGATTTTTTCTAGGTAGGTGATGCAGAGGAAGGTTTTCAAAAAAGTGTCAGAGCTGTCTATAGAGGGAGCAGGAGACTCTGCCCCGGGCTCCCTCTGTTTACTGAACTTTAGAAAGTCCTGCTTACTGGTCTGCCTGAAAATTCAGCATGCCCAGTGAGGAAGGGGTCCAATTTCTAGCAAGACTGTGAAGATTTTGTGAAAATTTTCCCTTAATTAGTAAGTTGTCCTTATATGGCAACAACCTGCAGGATATAGGGCAAAGAGTATCAAACATCTTGGGAAACAAGTCAGCATCATCAGTGAAGCTCAAAAATCTCACAAATTATTACAGTGGAGTGAAAAATTTTTATACTTTGGAAACATGGGAAGTAGTTGAAATTCTGACTTTTGGAGGAGAAATGGAACTTGTCATAGCCCCCTGTTGAAAAGCAGCAGTCTTTTGTAGTGTTCAGCTTTATTCAGAGATCCTGTACAACTTTTGGCATGGATCAAGGCATAGAATCATGCATTGTTTTCTGGAAACCTATAATGTCAGTGAAAATGCAGATAAATCAAAGAAAATGGAACATCATGAGGAGACAAGAAGACTTGGTTTATGACAGAAGATTAAGAGAATCAAATTTATCTAGCTTGTCCAAGTTAAATTAAATCTCAAATCATGATGAATAAACACTTTAAGACTGTGAACAGCAAGGACAGACACATTATTTAGGGTTTTTCAGAGAATTATCACTGGGAATATCAGGATGAAAGTAAGCAGTAGAAGATACTGGCTGGGTATTAGTAGAACTGCTCTATAATGATATAGAAGAACAGGTTTACAAAAGAAAAAGTAGCTCAAGTAATTAAAAGTGGATTGGACAAAACATTGGAAAATCTCTATTTTAATATATCGTTCATCACTATCATGATATCTCTTTTAGAGAAGAAAATTTCCCTTACACATGAATGTGATAGTGGTCCATCTTTTTCTTTTTCACTGACTCTATTTTATATTTTCTTTTCTGCCTCTACTGTCTATTTCTTGCTGAGAAAAGTGTATTGGTCTGATGCCTAAGATTCAGTTCATAATCAGTGATGTCTCAGCTGTTACTTTTTCCTCCTTTCCCACAGAGAGTTCTGAGGTGCCTATGGTACGTGATTTTTGTCAGTATTATTCTGCTTCGTCCTGTCTGGTGTACCTAATAAGAATGCTCAGGACTGACGAAGAGACAGTGCTGTCAATTAATAACATTATAAGATGTTCACGCAGTCATAGAAGTTGGGGATCGGAGAGCTCTGTGTAATCACCTGTTCTGGCTGCTGCCATTGATTCTGATTCTGTTTCAGATACTTGCTCAGAAGGTTTACATACTTTAGTCCAGGCTTTGTGAGATTAGCCTGTAATTTAAACACTTTTCATTGACAGACATGCTCTTTCTTTCCACTGGTCTTCTGTTTATCTGCTCTACTTTCTGTTCTAACCCATATCCTCAAATTAAAGAAACTTCAATTTTTGCTCCTCCAATCTTCTTTCCTTATTCCTCTCTTAACCAAATGACATACACTCCATCTCTCAACCTTAAATGATTCTCTTCAGCAAAGTCTTTTGAGACTTTGCTAAAGTCTTTGCTAAAGTTTTGAGAGATATTTTTATTTCTCTCAAAAAGTCCAGCCTCTCCTGGGCTTCCTCCAATATGTCAGCATCATATTGATAGTAGTGGCAAACAGATCTTATTGGTAATAAATAGTATATAGATCTGAACACAGTAACTTGGGCCTGGGTCCAAGAATGCATGCCTTTAAACAGGTGAGTAGTTGCCATGTTAAACTAGAGGTTTAAGGCTGATAATATAAACTGCATATTTCCTCATCATCCTCAGGTATATCCTGGGAAAAAGGCACAACTGAAGGACTGCAGAGTGTGAGCAAGGGAAATCTGTGCATGAAATTAGTTCCAGAAGTTATGTTCACTAGCTATACCAAGTGTGTACAAATGGGTGTCTACTGCCTTTAGCAACTCTGACTTTTACAGTTACTGAGTTACTGTGGAGACAGGCCAGTCTCTCAGGTGAGGGGAGGCAAGCCCCAGGTGCCAGTCCAGCTCTCACCCAAAGCTGCCCTCTGGTTAGCACTGTTGTTAGCAGCTTAGATATTCCTAGCATCTTAGAGGCCTTTCTTTACTGCACGGGAAGTCTGAATGTGTTCAAACTCATATGCATCACAACCTCTCTTTCTTTCTACTATGGTTTTGTTGTTTTTTTTTAATGAATTTTCAATTCTCTCTATGCTCAGTTGTTGAAATCTTCATTTCAGGATTGTGGCAAAAATCTAGCCTTCAGAATGCTCCATTACTTAGAAGTCATGACTCCACTGCCATTTCTGTGTGTGAGGATGTCTTCCATCTTTCTAGGGGAGGAATAAAGACAGGAAAAGCTATAATCATCTGGTTCAGCCTCCTTCTCCCCAATCCTGGAACTGGGGCTGTATTGCTTTTGTCTAGTCTCACAAGACTTTTCCAGTACCCATCTTTTACAGTCAGGCAGTCAAGCAGATTTTGCTGTTCTGATCACTGCTGAAAACAAAACAGACTTCCTCACTGAATTGGTCATAAAAATGTCCAACCTGAGATGTCAACGGAAGCCATCAACATACGCATGGAGTTTAAATTATTCTGCACTGGCACATTCTACTTCTATTGAACTAGATCCTCCATCATGTTGCCCAATTTCTTAATTTTCTTGGTTCCTTTTTAGTTTTTACCCAATCTTTTTTTTTTCTCAAAGAAGGAGAAATTTCACTATGAAATGCAAAATAAATGCAGTTTATCTTTGTCCCAATTTCAGTGTGCTTTTGCAGGTACCTATTTACTAGTGCAGCACTTCCATTTCACTAGATAAAAGGGCCTTGCAGAAGCATCTGTTCCCTTGCCCCAACTGTCTTACATACTACAGTGGAGATGTCCAAAGCAGCAGGACTTCAGGGAGGGCAGCCAAGCTTCAGTGATGATCCTGGCAGCCACAGGCAAATACCGAATCGACTGCATGTGCAATGCGAAAGGGTTGAACATGCTGGTTGGATGCTTTAGCTGCGTGCATGCTTATGTTTGTGTATGCGAAGGAGTTACAGAAAGAAAATAAATGACTGCCCTTGTGAGTGGCAAGGGTAAGTTGGACTACTGTTGGAAGATCACTTGTAACTGTGGCAATGTGATTTCTATAACATACCTGTGTTTTTTTTGGTAGCACATGGAGCCATTATATGTGGTGTACAAGCTTGACTAAAGTACCATTGTTCTCCCCCAGTCTCCTTAAGCTTAATGAAATAAAGCAATTTGGTGTCCTTAGTGCATTTGGCACAGGCAAGCCTCTTCCCAGCCCTCGAGTGGATCAAATCCTCGTGTCTATACTTCTTTCCTTATCCTTCCCTAAGAGGCATATTTGGCAGACCTTGTGGCAAAACTGAGCTACAATGAGCCCTGTAGGATCTAGCTGGACAAAGAAATCTCATGGCACCAATCTCACCCCAAAATCATGGATTTTTACAGGAGTCTTGTCCATATGAGAATGATAAAACAAACTTCACAATAATTCTCATGGTACGCTCAACATGAATCTTTGCCGTATATCACCACTTAACAACTGTGGAAAAGGCAAAAGCTCAAACATTTGGCATGGCGGCTGGTACCTGCAGTCACCAACTGGTGCAAATTCAGTAAGAACAGGGCAAGAGGTGAAATTTTAAACAAGAATGTGAAGGATGCCCTGGCCATTGTTAACATGAAAATAGGACTTCTTCCTGCCTCTGCTTTTATAGTCTCTTAAGAATGATGATTAGTTTATTACTGAGACAACTCTCATTGTGGAAATTAAAGAATACAACAGACAAAACCCAAGTCCGCCTTTGCTATTTCAGGAAAATACCTCTACTGTTTTCTGAGTATATATAGCAAGCAAATGCATGCGATTATTTTTGCTGGTATCTGAAATGTGAAAATCACAGCCTTTATGGAGGAAAGGTTTTTTTCATTATGTAGTGTATGGCTGGCCAATGACTATCTGCAGCTCATTGTACTTTATCCTGAAGCCAGCAACAGATCTCTTATACTGAAAGGCTGTTGCTGGTTTAGTTATTGGTTGTAGCACATTTGAAACAAATGGTTTAACTACAATTTATCCAAGTCTATAATTATTCAAATTGCTCAAGGGGCTCTGCAGGTTCCATCCCAGCTGGAATTCTTCTTCCTATTTTTATTTCTTTTTCTTTTTTTTTCTCTTTTTTTTTAAAATAAGGAAAAAATCACATTGAAAGTGTTAAAAAAAATACACATTATTTTTAATTTCAGAACAATCTCATGCACTGGTTCAGCTGTCCCCATCAGTCTTTCCATGCCATACTACTGCAGCAGCCTCTGCTAGAGGAGGAGTTTGTTTTTTTTTTTAACTTTATGTTTCTCTCTTTGTTCTTTCCTTTCTCTCTTTTCTTTTTTCCTTTTTTTTTTCCCCTCTCCTCCTCCTCACCCACCCCCAGTCAATAATTGACCTACAGGAATCCACTCAAAGCTGAAGCTTGAGAACCTTGTGTGAATTTGGAAAGTTGGCTGCATTTCTGTAAGTGTTAATGGTTTAATATTTATCATTTTCCTCTTATTTATTGAGATTTTGACTTGGAATTTGGAAAAGAAATAAACAGCTAGTCATAACATTAAAAAACCCAAACCATCAGTTAGCTGTTTGAAAGGGCAGTGTAAAGAGTTTTTGTCTTCTTGGATGCCCATGTGCTGCTTTCAGTCTTGTTACTCTTTTTAAATGGAATTCCTATACCTGTTGGAAGATTTTTATGTCAACTGCTTTGGAAAGTTTAAAACCATTGCTTCACGATGTAAACAAGATCCTTTGGGTCTCTCACAATAACAACTTATTTTTCTATCCTTCTTAATCAGAGTATGATTCTTTACGTGCAGAGTAACAAAACGTGACAGCTATTAAATAGCTCCTGAGAAAATACTGACTAGTCCAGAATTCTTGACAAATGGAAAGTGTCCTAGCCTCCTTGGTGAGGGGATTGTATATTTGACTTGTATGTTTAATTAGTGGCCATTTATAATATGATATTTTGTAAATTACCAGAAATACAAACCAGTACTATGGCTCGTGGGAAGGCCTGGGGAGAAAGCCTGGGGAGTTACTTAGTAACGTATGGCATTGCTTGGCCCACTACCTTCGGTGTTTCGTCAGGTATCTAATCTGGAATGGTACCATCACAGTTGTCATTTTGCCATTTGCATTCATATTAATTTTATTCTAGTCTCTTTCAATCACTGCTATGGCTGGGAGATATCAGAGCTAGAATCAGGATTACACAGCACTTGACCTTAAGCTTGTTGTTTCAGAAATCAAACTGTACAAAGTGTTAATATCTGACTGTCTTTCCTGTAAGAATATTGCCTGCAAAACTCATGCTGGAGTGCAAGTGAACGTAGAAAAAATGATCAGTTCATCTCATTTTGGATCTCAGGCATCATCTAACATCAAATCAAAAGAAAAAGGAAGTTTGACTTTTCTGTCCACTTGGAAAGAGGACATAACAACTGTCATATAGATCCAGCCTGAAGTCTCCCTGTCCTATTATCTGTTTTCTGACACAGACCCATAGGTGGAGGGATGCTAATGGGTTTACTTATGGAAAAACAGATTTCTGAAGTGATTAGAGGCATAGCTACTGGCCTGGTATTGGAGCATTCTTGCTTGGGCCCTCTTCACCCTGCTTTCACATAGTGGTATGAAATGAGCCTCCTCACTCCATCAGGCTTGTTTACAAACAAATCCAGGAAAATTATTTTGTTGTCACAGTTTTTGAAAAACATAAGGTATTAGGAATGGAAAAGTTAGAATTGCCTGTCCTTTCCATTTTTTATTTCTGCCTGAAATAATATAGCTTTCAAAGCTAGGATTCAGTCATCACTGAAGCCTGATGTAGTCTGGTGGCTTAACTAACACGTTACACTAGACATTTGCAGTGGACTGGGAACGCACTCTTTGTCAGCCATCATGTCCCTGCCGAGTGGTGCTGAGCTGAGCAGCTTCCACCTCAGAGGGGAGGGCATTGTAACAGAATCAGCCGTGATCAATGAAGTATAGCCTTTAGCTGTGTCTACACTATGTAGTGTTCCTGGAACAGTTATGTTTGTAAGGAGGGTAAAAATACATATGGGGATGTGAGGCAAACTTAAACCAGAAACCTTCTTCCACACCCAGGTAGATGGAATTCATTTTGTCTCTTGTTTCTGCATAATTATGACTAAATGTTAAAATATCTGCTGCTTTGTCTTCTAAAACAGTTTCAGAAATTATTTTATGGCATTATTTTCAAACTCAGGCTTGTGCATCCTCCAAGTTGCTCTACCCAAGGGGGAATACTGAGATAAATAAATTAAAACATCCAAGGCCTTTGTGCAAGCCTTGAAACCAGATAAAGTATAAACCAAAGAAACTCCATAAATGGGTCCTCAGATATAAGGTCTCTGTAGCTTAGCTGTAAGTGGGATCAGAAAAATTCCCGTTATCCATTTTAAGTGCATGGAAAGACACAGAGACTGATTTCAATTAGGTTTTATATACAGTGAGTTGTGTTCAATACAATTGCTTCCATTTACACTAGTACAAGCAAAAGGAAGGCTGGGACCATTTTTCCTACTCTGAATATTTTAAATAGTTTAGTAAAACTAACACGTTTAGATCCCTTATTATCACTTCACTGTGGTAGTGTTTTATAAGCAGGAATGAAATTCTCTCGGCAATGTCCCTGCTGGAAAGACTGTTCCCATTTCACAGCCAGGGAGCTGAGGCATGTGGGTCAACAACCTAATCCAAAGCCCAATTTTTAGCACTCTTATGAAAGACACTTGAATTATTTCAGTGGGAACTGAAGATAGGTTTGCCTGCTTCTAAGCCAGAACACATTCTGTAATTTGTCTGTGAGGCAGCTGTGCCCAAGCACAGCACTCAAGGATATGTGCAGAAAAGCCTTAGCTAGTTTCAGTCTTGCAGAACTTTTTTTGCATCCCCGTGACTCTTACAGCCTATTCACAGTCTGGAACGCTGAAACCAGTAGCAGCATGGAGGTCAATTTCTAAAAACACCAGTAGGGCTAGCACAGAGCTGGTTTTGGGGCTGTGCCATCTGGAGAGAGACGTTGGTGGCTCCCACCTTCTGGCTCACTCTGAGTTCTGAGAGCAGCGGGAGCTTCTGCCTCGTACAGATGCAATTTAATGATGATAGAAAATGGTAGCATATTGTTTCTGTAAGAGGCAGTCTCTCATGGATCCCACAGCGTTCTTACCAGCATGTTTAACCTCTAATCTGGGAAAGAAAAATACCATCTGGTACACACCATCCTTGAAAGGTTGCTGTCCCCTGCATTGATGTGTACCTGGAGAGCTCATGTAAGTGTGGCACTGAGTTACCCATGCTGAATGAACCCGCCCGGGCCCCAGAAGAGGTGAAGCAACATTAGTGTGATGCACTATCTGAGTTAATATAGCTGACTTTGCAGCAGGGCTAATGAGCTGGTGCAGAATGCCGTATTTGTGTGGCTATGCTGCTTCCAGTAGTGGAGCTGGCTTATTTAGACCTTGCTTAGGTATCTCTGCCCAGAACTGCACCAGGCCATGTCGGCAGATCCATAAACTCTTAATGTTTATTGAAGAATGTTTTGTTTCTTGATTTTATTTGTCTCATCAGAGAAAATATCACACTTTCTGTCCTAAGGAACCCCTGCTTCCTTGTTTGCTTATTTATGAAGTATTAATCTTATTTTCACTATTAGGGCGAGAAGGATTCTGGCATGAATGAGATCTTGCTGTTAAGCTCTGACAATCCTGACTCACGATACCTGTCAGACTTAACATATCACCTCTGCAGTCTATGCCTTACCTCTGCATTGTCTCTGTAGCAGAGAGGACAGGAGGGGCTGTGTGCTCACTCTCAGTCAAAATCTGTGGTCAGCTGGCCTACTGATTTAAATCACCAACAGTTTTGGCGCATGGTCCTAGGTAAACTGGACTGTGCTGCCAGAAACTGAGCTGCTCTGTTTCTGACCCAGGTGGGTTCATGCCTCCTTAGGCAACCTGCTGACCTGAGCTCTCTGGGATCATCAGACTGATGCCACACATGATGTGGAATCCTGGCTGGCCAAGCACACTGCAGACCCAGGCTCGTGGGCACCCACCCACCTCCTGAGCTGCTGGGATGACAGGCATGGTCCACCGCACCCAGCTTTCTCCTTAGAGGCGGTCAAAAATTGCAAGTGCTGACTGTATTTCTAGTCATGAGGGAACAATATTGGGAACAGTTTTCAGTGAGCAAATACCATGCCTTGGACTGACCTTGCTGGTGAAGACACTACCGCTGTGTGAACACACAGCTCGTTCTGCTACCTCTGTGAAAGAGATGAGGTGAGACTTAGAGGTGTGACCTCAGGAGTTACTGCCGAAGTGTGAATCAGAGCCCCAGGCCCATTGGTGGCATCTGTCCATCGCAAAGAAGCAATTCTTCCTCATCCCAGTTCTGTAGTTCTTTAATAATAAAGTGTCCTCTCAGAGACAAAATGAAAATGTGAGCTAGACAGAAGTTTTAAAACTGAAGTGGTATTACTAGCTTTTGTGTGCATAGGGACAGAACTAGCTGGCTGCTACTTTGGTCTGTTTGGAAATCTCTGTCCTATTACTGCTTTCATTCCTTCAGCAGGTTGCAAATAGAGCTGTTTTGGTTTAAAAAGGTTCCTCATATACATGCTAAAATGTGCTTATTTCATTTTTTAAAAGCACCTGTAAAGTAGCTTGGAAATAATTGTTCCTGATGTTTAATTAGGTAGTGTTTGAAAAGCACTTTGAAAATGAAAAATGGAGTAGAAGTGCTAAATATTCTTGCCTAAGGTTGATTAATTATGGACAGTAAATCTTACATTAGCCCATGCGATAAATGTGAGCGAGTAGACTGCACAATCTATTAAAGGAAACCCAGGCATATACATTTTTCCCTCTGCCTATGGATCTGGGGCTGATAATCTGGAGGTTGGAGAATTGTGTCTGCTTCATACCTTCTCATCCCCTTTTTTATTCAATGCTATTGAAGACTTTAGCAGAGAATTCAGAATCTGGCTTTTCAGAGCTAGCAGAGGGGCGATCTGGGGCATGGGAACCCGCTGGGCTTCTTCAGAAGTTCCCACTTTCAACTTCACAGGAAGTTGTTAGACAGTGAGGCTACATCTATATTAGTAAATCAAACATGTCCAGCTCTCTGCCACTGAAGTCACCTGGCACTGAACTGCCCGCATCCACACGATTAAACACTTTTACCCTGTGAGAGTGAGGTGGTTGCAGCCAGGGGCTCTGATGGGAAGGGTCCCTGGCCTATGCTAACTCAGGAGGTCTTTTTGGAGATTGCTTGGGTGAGTGCAAGTCGCCCAGGGTCAAAACCATTCTAGAAATTTAACAGTGGAGATGACTGAGGTTCAGTGCCTAAGCCTGCCCAGGCCCTGTTTATTTTACTGGTACAGATGTAGCCTGAGGGACTGTAGCCTCTGCCTAGAGTACTTACCTCTGTTGTCTTCAGGGCATCTTCCACTGATGGAGGGGCACAAAGCTGCTTTTCTACGGGCCAGATCATGTCATATGATATATGTATCTTGCTGACCTCGCCGAGCTGTGGCTGTTTTGGGGCAGCAATAGTAATATCTGGTCTTAAAGGGCTGATGAAATTAACCACCCAGCTTCACTTGCACTGCAGAATAGATGATAGATTGCAGGACCACTTGCTGTCTTTGACAGGTTTTAAGTGGGGCTAATGTATAAAGAGCAAATGTTCTTATCACACCTAGACCAAATATGTGAGAGGTCTGTGCTAGTTCTTGCAAATATGATAAGTGCCTTGAATAAACTGACAATCACTTACCCCAGATAAAAAGTCTGGAGAAGCCTGTAGAATGAAGGCAGAAAAGGAAGGCAGAGATGAGTCCACGGAAACTGCATGAGAGTCTGCGGAAAATACAGAGAGCATCTGTGCCTTTTTTTTTTTTCATATATGACAGTTTGCTTATACGCTGTAGTAGTGTGATCTTCTAAGACTGGAGGAGTAAGTTTTCTCCTTGGAACAGGGGGATCAGATCAGTTGTTTGGCATCGGCACGTTGGAGTTAGCATGAAGGACTGCTCTGAAATTGTTGCTTTAAGGTAGCATTACTTTGAGATATAGCAAAACCAATGACTAGTCGTTAATGTTGTTGACTTACAAAAAAAGAGGCAGCATATATGAAAACACCGTAACTGCAGAACTGGCAATAAGGTCTCTGCTGCAGAATATAGTGGGAGAGTTGGAATGACGGCAGTTTGGTCTGAAAAGAAAATACAGAAGCCTTGATTTTCCATTCTGGTTGACAGATCATAAAATATTAAATACCGATCTGTTTGGAAAAGATTGTCACGTGTTCCTGAAAATGACTCCTGACTACAGAGCTTCAAAGAGATAAAGTCTTTGGCAAAAGCTCTGGTTCTTTTAGCTTTGGTGAACAAGCTACAGTGAAAAAAGGTACTGACAATCAGATCCAGGCATAAGGGAGTTAATGCAAAAAGTAGGGCCTTAGGCATAGCCCTTGCAGCCCCCAGAATTTCCTTTTCTGTGCATCTATTCTTCAGACCCAGACTGGTGGAGAGAGCTCTGAGAGGGGTCTGTGAGCCTGAGTGTGGTACCTGGTCTGCAAATACAGGGGAAAGACTTAGATTGTGAAGGTGTTGCTGGAAACAGGGAGCTGTTAGATTGATTGACTCAGGTGTCCTGCTGAAAAGGTGCATGCTTGCTTCTTCTTTTATGCCTGTCCTCTCACATCGCTTTCCCACACCAAAACATTCCTGTTAATGCTTAGGCAACAACGTGATGCTTTTTGACAAGAAAATTCAGCAAGAAGTTTCTGCAGAGCTCTTCAAAACACCTCTGAGAAGATGGTGAGCTGTTTTAGAAGGAGCTGATTAAATGGCAAGTCACCTGGTGGATAAGAAGCTTGAATGCATGGTGTTCATTGAAAGGAAGCAGTGGGAAAGAGAGAGATATTCAGAAAAGAGAGGCAAGGACTGGGGAGAGAGCACAGAGACTTGGAGGGCAGGATCTTTTTAACATTGAAAAGGAAAATCCATACAATGTGCATCTTCCCTGTTTTTTTGACTCATAGAAACTTCTGAAATCTAGTTAATTAAAGGCATGCTATTTAGCACCCCACTTTTGATTGATCCTTCTCTCAAGAATGTGTGAATGAGATGCTGAGGTGTAAACAAGAGCCATGAGACATGCATCTATGGTGAACTACACATACCCATTCTATTAGCATAATTCACTTGTGTCAGGTGCTTTATGCAGCATTTCATTTATTTTAGCAAGTTTCTGAGTTACAAGAGCTTCAAAACACAAAATCCACAGAACAGAAATGTTTTCCTTATTTTTGCATCAGGAATTCTTGAAGATATAATATGTGATGGTATCTGCTTCACAGTGCTATGCAACTCCGTTACAAGCTATCACAAGTGACCTATAAACCAGATTTATTTGACACTAAATTCAAGCTGAAAACAACTTCCCAGAACCCTAGAAAAGGCAGTGAAACTCTATATACTTGCTCCAAGGAGGCATGCACACACATTCAAATATGCATACTTTTATGCACAGATATCATCATGTATCATATTCTTGCTGACCATCTGTTTGCTTACTGTGAGCTCTGAGATGATTCAGTTGCTATGCCTTTGGGGAAAAAACTGGGTAAGACCTGCATATAAATGTGCAAGGACACATTTAGGGATACACTAACTGCTGTGCGCTGGGACCTGACATGCTATGCCTGGCTCCTTCTATCCCATCAGCCCTCTTGGCTGGGCAGCCAAGATGGCTCAGAGATCCATCAACCAAAGCTGGAGTGGTGGGGCCACCTGATAGCAAGGAAGGGTGTGAAGCGTAGACAATACAAACTCTAACTGAGTTTAGGTTGTCTGCACGAGCTGGGTGGGGTTCAGGAACACAGAGAAAGCAGGCGGCTTTTGGTACCACTTAGCTCAGACAAAAGCAAATATAATTGCTGTATCTTTGTGGGACAATGCAGAGAATAAACCAGAAGCATACAAACAACAGGAGCTGTAGCCATTTTTATTTAGGTGGGAATCATCAATGGGAAAAATAGAACACCCTTAAAAAGTGAGGGAGATACTGAATCCAAATTGCATAATAAATATAAGAACCCTGCCTTCACATATGGTGAATGCTGGCTATCAGAGTTGGAGCTTGATCTAAGGCAGATTTACCTGCGCAGGAAGGAAGTTCTGTAACAAGTGCAATATTACATTAACAGTGCATCTCCACTTATTCACAGGTAGCACAGTTGTGCATTTCAGATAGGTCTGAAAAGAGCCTGCAGCTGGAAGTCATCAAGCTTTTCATTTATATTTCCTCACATCCATGTTTTATGTAACATTTTCTGTATCCTTCCCAATGCACAATGTATCTCTGTCAGCCTTTGTAACCAAAAGTATATCACTGTCCCAGATACCTACACTGATTTTTGCATAAAGGATTTTATTTCTGGCCTAATTTAGGAACTTTCAGAAATGTTGTCCTGAGTCGGGAGCTGAAACCCTCTACTTTTCACAGATGTTCTGTTAGGCTTTTTTTACCAAGCATGTTAAAATCAGGGCTGCTTGTAAGAAACTTCCCTACCGTTCTCTGCTCTGCAAAGAGCTGGCACAGGCAGACCCCACAGTTGTGTGCAGTCACATGCAGGACTGGGGCCTAGAGGTTTTTTCTGTCAAGTCAATTCACAGTTGCAGGCAATTGAGATTTGATATTTTGATTAGGGCTTTTCCTCATTTTTCTCCTTCCAAGTGAGTTGGTGATGAAGGAAGCTCTCAGATCCGCCCTTGTATTTTTGTCCCAATGAAGTAGAGCTTCCTATGGCATTTTCTTTGCTCCAGAACTATTCATCACTAGCACTGTGTTGATAATGTGATGACAGGTGTTGCCAAAACTTTCCTGTTCACCCTAAATCTGTTTTTCTTGGTATGAAAATAAAGATACGAAGCTCAGCAGAGAGAGAGCGCTCCGTGGTATGAGAGCTCAAGGTGACTAGGATGGAGTAATTATCCAAGGACAAACCCCTGGGCGGGCAGCATTTTCCAGATTCCAGAGGGGAAGGCAAGAAGAGGGGTGTGAGGCTAAAGGGGGTGGGCTGG
Organism: Balaeniceps rex; assembly: GCA_013401315.1. Lineage (NCBI taxonomy): Eukaryota > Metazoa > Chordata > Aves > Pelecaniformes > Balaenicipitidae > Balaeniceps > Balaeniceps rex. Next base: position 35,625 of record VYZW01026249.1, read on the forward strand.
GTGGGATGTGCCTGCTGGGGGCTGGGGAGAGAGACAGTGCTCCTCTTTTAAAGGAAAATGAGCAGCCAGCAGAAACTAGATGCGTCTCACCATGGGGCGAGGGTGGAGAACCCACCAACTGCTGAGACAGTCAATAGGCAGATTATTCATCACACATTGCTAGGAGATTAACTGAGCAAACGTTCTGACAAAACTGATTAAAGCCTTCATCCTGTATGGGGGAACAAAGAGACACCAAGTTATTACACCCCAGCCAAATGCCAGATGATGACTACATGGTAGTGGAACACAAAGTATGGAGTGTTGTTCCTCCCTGCTCCCCCCACCCTCCACCCGCCCAGACTGGGATGACTCTCCCTCTCTTTATCACTAGAGTCATCGCAAGTTGAAGTTTGTAAATACAGCTACCCACTGAATGTTTCAAAAGCCAGATTGCTGTGATGTAATAGATAGAGGACACCCCTCCTTTAGTTTGCTTCTCTTAAAATGTTATCTCAGAGTGTTATCATGTCTAGAGTCATCTCTCTTCTGAAGTGCATTCTTTCCCAGTATTATCACCACTGTTTACAATTGCAGATACTTAAAATGAGCAAAATACTTGACTTCCCATTATAGTAAAGTTTGGATGGCACTCCCTGAGCCACGTGTAAACTCTGAATGTGAGTGCTTCCAGTATCAGTGTTTGCTCAGGGGAGTAAAGGGGAAATGGACATGATTTTTTACTGTGTTCACTAATTACCACATTTTCTAGACTTGTCACCTCCTAAACCAAGAGAAGTAATATCAATAAAACTAAATTACTTAATTGCAGAGTTCTGAAGACTGGTGATACTTCACAGGTATCACTGGAAAAGTCATGAAAAACAGCCTCAGAAAGGAATCCCTTTCCAGACAACTCTGTTTTCTTTTGACAGTCAAAAATTTCATGGGTCATGGAAATGATCATATCAAAACTGCCATGTGTCTACTACCTCCAACAAGTGCCTGCTAACAAGTGTCTAACCTGAGGCACTGCCGAAGCCTAAGCACCGAGCTCAGCATTGGTTTAGATATACCTACATATGTTCACTGTTTCTCAGGCATGAAAAGTCTCCCTGTAAGTTGTCCTGGCAGCGTATGGACACTTTTGGAAAGGAAGGCCATTGTCTGCCAGGACCCTGACATGTAAAATTAGACAGCGCAGCCCCCTGGGGAGTCAGTAGCAGGAGCTGGGCAATGGCACTGGTGGCTCTTCCCTCTCTAAAGCCCTGACTTTGAGGGTAAGGACGTTACATCTAATTACGTCTTTGGACTGTGCTGACATGAATAAACCATTTGAAGTTAACTGTCATGCTTCTTAATGTCATAAAGTCTCCTTTTCATAGAATTAAAGCCTTATTACATAAAATTGTGTCAAATCATTCCCTTGTGCTGGGTTAGATCCTATAAACTGGTCTAAAAAAGTTGTCTTTCAGGAATAGTTGGGATCACTCACTGTAGTAGTAATCTTTTATTAGAAATGCATTTTTCAGGTGTCAGAAAAGTGGATGTCAAATATGCAGTGGCTTTTGAAAACAAGTGTTGTCTAATGTAATAACAAAAACCTCCTCTGAACATTAGGGAGAATACTGGCATGGTTAGGAATGCTCCAAGACTGTTAACTAAATTGTCATTTGCTACATCATGGGGATTTTTGCTTAATTATTTGTATTTGTTAACATGCATTTACCTTAGCTGTGGTTGTCAGTGCCATCTCTTTAATATAAGCAAAGAGGAAGGAGATAGGAAGTGAGAAAAAGATCTTTCTGTTTAACACTGTGAACCCTAGACACTGGGTTAAGAAATAGCTCACATATAGCAGAAGCAGAACTGATAGACATATTCATAACAAAACCATCAAAATACTGTGTGCAGGAGAGTACAGTAGTGCATATTCTGAAAAAAATTGTAAATATAATAGGAACTGGTATGTACGTAAGCATTTTATGGATCCAGTTGATGTGTTGAAGTGGAGCAGTGGAAAATTAAGAAACCCCTAGAGAATTGCAGGTATCTCACATAATTTATAGTTGATTTTCCTCTAAGTTGTTAAATAGCTTTAGCTAGCAACATGTTGCATGTACATCAGCATTTCATAGCTAACATGAATCTGCGAACGATGTTGCCAACTGTTCATTTTTGGGGTTTTTTGTTGTTGTTGTTAAATAGGCAGCTTCTTCATCACTCTAATGATTCCCACAATTTTGAGACCACCCCCAATCATTAGATGATCTTTGACAAGGCAGGCATATACATCTGGGTTGCTCTGGTAAGGCAAGGAGCTTTTCAAAATGAAGGAAACAGCTTCTCTTTTAAAAAACCTTTTATACCCTTGTAAAAGGCAATAAAATATATATCAAACATAGATGATACTGACTGCTCTTTACAGTCACTATTAAGATTTATGGTCCCTGAAGTTAAATATTGACTTTGGCATCACCTTGGTCAATATTTATCTCTCAGATCAATAAATCTTAATATTGACTGCAACTGAAGTCACCATGCTGCCCAGTGTTACCTCTGAATGATTTATATCAATGTATTTTCCTCTCCCCTCAATATATCTTTTACTTTCCTGTGTTGCTATTTGATGGGCTGGAAGATCTTTTTTTCTTTGCATAGAGCGTTGTCCTTTCCATCAGGTTGTTTTACTCCTTTCCTTATTTCTTCATAAGTTCTACTGTAACTGCACAAACCATCTTAGCATGAAAAAATTATTCCTAGTGCCTAAGTAAATGTATAACTTCTGAGAGCATACTAGGCTGTATCATTTTCATTATGATTTTACATACTGGAAGTTATAATCATCATAATCATCCTAATCAGTATTAGTGCTTTCTCTTTTTATCCTTAAATTTCTATATTAACATTTACTTTTCTGCTTCCTAATGTTTTCCTTCAACTATTAGAGTTATAATACAACAGAAAATTCTAGTTTATTTAAAATTTAATTATTTAGTTGCATTTGGTAAGCTTTTATTATCTTGATTTCCCCAACACAATTCAGTTTATGGAGAAGTTAGAGACATGATCACAACTAGCTTTTCATATATATATAATTTGCCTAATATCACTGGAATTTTTGTGTTAGCAGAACCTTTGGGGATAATTGAACAAAGCCCCTTTACTGAGTCCAATTAAACGTGAAGTTCCTAATGAACTCTTTTGAACGTGATATACAGACACTTGTTAACGCAAAAATGCGTTGCTGGCTACCCTTCTTGTATTATCCTAACTCGAACATTTAAAAAGATCCAGTCTTTTTTTTTTACATAAAAGATGTGTGTGTTATTTCCTGAACTATATTCTCACCAATACAAATCTACAAGCATGTTCAGTGGAGATATATTTGCCCTTTCTGTTCTTTCACAGTGTCTAAAAAAAATCCACCTTTCTCTTGCTCCCCTGGGTGAATACTGCTTATGCCCTGACTGTGTTGTGCCTGTGCTGGCCCTGGCGCCTCGCTGCCCTGCAATCCCATCTGAGGGAATCTGGGATAGAACTGGCCCCAGCACCATGTGCCACGCTGAGAATCACAGCGTCATCCACCTACTCAGTCTTTGATCCAGTGTTGCTCTTTTTCAACTGTACAGCTCCAAGCACAGTGATAGCTTAATTAAGAAATAGTGATATAGATGGTCCCTGCATCCATATCAACTCCAAGAGTAGGCATTTGAATACAAAATGTTCCTAATTTTTTTTACGGTGTAATTCTTTCAAATGCATGAGACTGTAAAATGTCTGTATGAGTTGTGCTCACTCTTGAACAAAGGAAGAGTAGGAGTTTCAATAAACTTCTAAGTTTTATTCCAGCCACTGGGAAAAGCTAGAAGAATGCTAATGTTAAATAACAAAATGAAGAATACTAGGCTGCTGCCAAATCATCAGCTAAGCCTTTTTTTGTGTTGTTGCTGTTGTGTTCCCATGTGAGGGCTGCACCCTACAGAATAAAATAGCTCTCTTCTACTGAGAGTGTCATGGAAAATTTGCCAAGCAGAAACAAAGGCCTTCTTCCACTTCCGCCTCCTGACATAACATCTGTACTGCTGCATGTGATAGATTATCAGAATGGATAAAAATCTCCCTTTCCTTCTCTGTTTTCTTTAAAACGAGATCAGAGTGCTCAGATGAACACAGCCTCTCTCCCTATCTGAGAAACAGAGTGAAAATGGCTCCTGATGACCTTCTACATTATTTGGGTAGCTCAGCTAATTAGGGACACAGCAGAACTCCCTTGTGACTTGCCCTATCATGATCTTTCCCAACTAACACAGATCAAGCTCTGAATGTACCAGCAAAAAGCAGCTTCAGGATGTTCCTGCCAATCAAGAGAAGAAATAAGTTTTCCTCTGCTTGGATGGAAAATGGAGTGGCTGGAGGGGAAAAAAAAAGTAATTCACCAGTACGTTTGTGGATGGGGAGTGAAACTCTGAGCAAGAGTTTGAAGCTGAAATGCAGAGAGTTGTATGGCTTACTCCTTATCACTTATTAAGGTCCAAAACTTCCCCCATTAGCAAAATTTAATAATTTTCTATATTTCCTGCCTTAAACTCTGGAGTAGCATTTGATGTGCACAGCTATGAGTCTGCTGCACTCCAGTCCAGGGGAACCTGCATTTCCCTGGCTGGTGAACAGGCCATCCTTGCATCTACTGTAGTGCTAGTGATCACAATAAGTGTTCCAGAAATGCTTCAAAATGCCAGGGCCAAGCAAATGATAAATAACATCTTATTAGCTTTATTTGGTGTTATTAACAACAGTACTATTAGTATTAACAACACTAATTGCCTGTCAGCAACCAAGCACCACAGAGTCTCTCACTCACCCTCCCCCCCAGTGGGATGGGGGAGAGAACTGGAAGGGCAAAAGTAAGAAAACTTGTGGGTTGAGATAAGAACAGTTTAATAATTTAATAATAATAATAATAATAATAATAATAATAATAATAATAATAATAAAAGGAGAACAAAGAGAGAGAGAGACAGAAACAAAACCCAGGGAAAAATAAAAACAGGTGATGCAACCGCTCACCACCCGCTGACAGATGCCCAGCCAGTCCCCAAGCAGCGATCGCTGCCTCCCGCCCAACTCCCCCCAGTTTATATACTGAGCATGACATCACATGGTATGGAATAGCCTTTTGGCCAGTTTGCATCAACTGTCTTGGCTGTGCCCCCTCCCAGTTTCTTGTGCACCTGGCAGAGCATGGGAAGCTGAAAAGTCCTTGACTAGGGTAAGCACTACTTAGCAACAACTAAAACGTCAGTGTGTTATCAACATTATTCTCCTACTAAATCCAAAACACAGCACTATACCAGTTACTAGGAAGAAAATTAACTCTAACCCAGCTGAAACCAGGACACATTGACAATGTGGTTTAGAAATGGGAGGAAAATTAAGTGTGAGTATCCTGTACAGTAAAACAAAACAAAATGAAGTAAAAAAACCCAGCAGGCTGTTTAGAGGCAACTATGAAGACCAGTGAAGAGTTTTTCAGTGTCATGCAACACTTCCATACAAGGTGACAGAGAAACATTCCCTAAATGCTGGACTGATGACCTGTCTAACAGCGTACCTTGTGATGATTAACTGCTTCTCAGACCTCTAAGAAAACAGGACTGAAAACGCTGGTGACCTTGCACCACCACCTAAGGCAAGACTGACAAATCTTGTTCTGCCTCTGAAACTGATGGTTGCTGATGAGGACAACAATGCTAATGTGGAGCAGCAATGGATGCTTTTATCCTCCGATGCAGCTCACAGGATTAGAACACCTCACTTGACGTGGCCTCCAACTCCTCAGCTAACTGCAGCAGAGCTGAGTGAGACTGAGGATGACGATAAGACCCTTGAAAAATTGTAAGGAGAATTTCTCTGCTGGTTGTGTGAGCAAACTGGATTTCTTCTTCCTCAGGACTCCTCAACAATAAGAAGGAAATTCCTTGTCTTGGTCCTACTAACAGGCAAATCAAATTTGCAGCCACTTAAAAGTGTCTGGGCACATGTACCATGTTTCCAAGTCCTGCTTTGGAAATTAAGTGAGACCTAGCAAATACTATGATGCTCTAAATGTCAGATAGGGCTATGAGGCTGGAGGGACTGATCTGAGAACAAATTAGAGCAATCAAATATGTTTAGCTTGGATAAACAACAGCTAATGGGCTGAGAATGCATACAACTGACAAGTTTGGAGGTGGCTGTAAACATCAGCAAAGGCAGTGACATAATTCTGAAGGTTCAAGTAGATTCAGCTAAAGAGTAAGGGCTTGTTTACACCAAGAAATTCACTGTTATAATTATGCAGCATAATTATACAGCATAATTGTAATTATCCTGGAATTATTCTGAAGGAAGGGTGTCCACATGGGGAGTTACGCTGATAGAAAGATACTACTAAATATCCCTCTGTAGACAAGCCTCAGCAAAAGAAAGCGTTGTTTTTCTGTAAAGCCTCTGTGTGCTACTGTTACTAGTGCCACAGTGCAATACAAAACAGAGAATGCAAATTACAGTCATAGCTTTTAGTTGATTTAATCTATCTAGTTCAAGCCTTGTCCCCAGAGAGAGAGACCCCCTACCATCTTTGGCTTATGTGACGCATATTCCCATTTCATATGAAGAGCCTTCGCATTTTTCGCTCCCCTGATTCGCCTGGGACTGTGTCCTGCTCTGTAGTTCAGCTCAACTAAATAGCTTGCATGACAATAGCTCACTCTCTGCCTCTATGGCACTGTCATCCACCGCTGTAAGGCACTTGTCATGAAGATGATTTACTCCAGCCTATTGCTGGTGTGTCAGCATCCAGTAGGGTTTGTTTTTTCATACTTCTCTAGATTTTAGTTAACAAGCTTTAAGCTTCCTCTGGGAAACTATATCATATGCCTTGTCCTGTCTATGCAAAATATTGTTCTACATTAATGGTACCAGAAGAGCCAAAGTGATACATTCCCCTCAGTTATGGATGCTCATATACAACCACATTTATAAACGATTTGCATGACTTTGTGGCCATCTCACTGGACTAGAAAACAAGGTTAAATACATGTGCCCTCTGTGAACAAAATCCATCACATCCATGCTCCTACACAAGCGATGGTGAAACTGCTTGAGGAGGGATAATGAGACTTCGGGATAATCAGAACGTGCTTCTTACAGTATTTTTACAAGTAGATATATTCCTATGGTTTAAGATAACAAACTGAGCTATACAGAAGAGTTTAAATATTTGAAGGAAGGTTCAGAAAGCAAACAATATGGCAAGGAATCACTGTGATAATTAGTTTGAATAATAACATTGGTACTCCTGCCTAGCATTTTTTACAGTCTTTTCAACAGGAAGTCATTGTCATAAACTTCATTTTATAGATGACAGGCAAAGAGGAGAAGTGGCTTATCTGAAGTCCCATACCACCTCCCAGCTGGGAGGAGCAAACTGGTGTGCTGAGTTCTTGGACAGATACTGCTGATAAGCTGTGCACCAAGGACAAGTTTGTAATGAGATATATTTTAAATACTTTAAGAACCTGTGTGGTGGCATGTAGAGGAGAAGCCACCTTCACTGCTGAAAAAGGAGATTGGATATATATAGTTTCATTGAAATAGAGAATTTTAAAATGCAGCTGACAGAGGGATGGATGAGATAGATCATTCCAGAACTGTGTTTTTCTATGGCTAAGCCTTTTGTTGTTCTTTGTTAATATACGGAGTTTTTCAAACCTGAGTGTTCTGCTTGCACGCTGCTTGTTGCTTGTTCCTTTATTTAAAATGACACCTACATCTTATTCATTTTTGTTCATTCAAAATGATGACTTTTTTGTCTTCAGTTTGTCACTGTGTTTCCTTCTTTCTTTTTCAATTATACCAATTTTAAACTAAGAAAACACCTCAAAAATAATATAACTTTTATCTGCCTATAAACTCTTCCCTGCTGCAAAACTCATGTCCAAATTGACATCTTCAAAATTGAGGAATGACCCTGTGTCGTGGTTTAGCCCCAGTCAGCAACTAAGCACCACGCAGCCGCTCACTCACCCTCCCCCTCCCCGGTGGGATGGGGGAGAGAATCGGAAGGGCAAGAGTAAGAAAACCCACGGGTTGAGATAAGAACAGTTTAATAATTGAAATAAAATAAAATAATAATAATAATAATAATAATAATAATAATAGTAATAATAATTGTAATGAAAAGGAGAACGAGAGAGACAAACAAAACCCAGGGAAAAGAAAACAAGTGATGCAACCGCTCACCACCCGCCGACCGACACCCAGCCAGTCCCCGAGCAGCGATCGCTGCCCCCCGGCTAACTCCCCTCGGTTTATATACTGAGCATGACGTCATATGGTATGGAATAGCCCTTTGGTCAATTTGGATCAACTATCTTGGGCTGTGCCCCCTCCCAACTTCTTGTGCACCTGGCAGAGCATGGGAAGCTAAAAAGTCCTTGACTGGTGTAAGCATTACTTAGCAACAACTAAAACATCAGTGTGTTATCAACATTATTCTCATCCTAAATCCAAAACACAGCACTATGCCAGCTACTAGGAAGAAAAGTAACTCTATCCCAGCTGAAACCAGGACACCCTGGTACAGCCTTTCTCTTTCCTAGTTTCTATTTCCTATTTTCTGACATCTTTTTCTTTCATTTCTAGGTCACATTCTTCCTCTCCCAATTTGAGGACTTCAGATTAGATTCACAAAATGACTTAAGCATCATCTGGAAAGCACTATGGCATCAGTGTGATCCCACAGACCCAGGTTGTGCCTTCATATCATGAACACCCCCTGGAGAGTTGGCTGTGAATGAGGTTCAAAAAGGCCCGTGGGCTGATCTGTTGAATGTAGCTCTGGGGAAAAGCTCAGGAGAGTGCTACACTCCCTGCTGCACTCTTGGAGAACATGGTACTTAACTCTTCCACATGGGGTTTGCTGAGAACTGCATGTCCAAACAGATGGAATGGAAGGCGTGGGAAAGGTTTTGCCTTTGTCTAGTGTTCCAGTGAGCACAACAGGATGCCGGAGGGCCATGTTTGTCTTTGTTTCTTCCTTAACAAGACCTGAGTCAATCGCTTTACCCTCTCACAATAGTGTCATCAGCACCAGGCACTAGCAGGAGACCTCCTCTGCTGGGGCTTATAGCCTTATTGCTCTCCTCCTAAAACAATTCCTTAATCACCTGGGTGTTAGAAACTAGTGTAGATACCTCTGCAAAGCACATCTCCAGGATGACGCACCTCCCAGATTAAGCTGCAGCTGAGTGGGATTTAGAATTAGCTTCATGTGGACAGTTAGACAGTTCTACAGATTTATCCCTTTCTTCCTTTAAAACTGTTGGCCATGTCTTTAATTCTAGCTCCATCACTAATGTGTGGGTTCACCAATCACTAGCCCATGGTACAGAATTCTCCTTTTTCCAAGTTGTTATTACATTTACAATTATACTGGCTTTTAAAGATACCATGGCTTTGTCATTATACAGAGTTAAAGACAATATTGATCAATTCAACCTAGCACACACCTTCCAGAACTCAACAAAGAAAATAGAAGTGGGTCTTTAAACAGGGTAGGTAGTTTGAACTATAAGCTCCTCTAAACAGCATAGCTCAACTAAATCAGCACCTTTTATGTTGCTGTCTTCTCTACACTCAGAAAAAAAGGGAGACTCTATCAGCCATAATGTTCTAGCAATGTACCTGGTGTAGACAAAACTGAACTTAATGCTTTTGTTAAATTTTCTTCCTTTGAAGGCAAGGTTGGATTGTCAGTCTTTTACATACATCCCCCCCCCAAGCTTTTATCCAGAAATGGGACCAGTTTCTTCTCCCAGAAAACACCAAATTCACAGTCTTAGGTGGGAGTCAGATATTTTGGAACACTTCCTTAAATTAGGCTTTCCAGTACCTTAAATGTACACATGTTGGAAATAACCTGCTATCTGCTGGAACACTATGGCAATATGGTATAAAAAAAGAGATTTTAAATTATTGCTGCCTAACATTGCTAGTAATAGGTTTTGCTGTGGGGAAGAAGTTGTCGAGCCAAATCTCTTGTCCTAATTGTTAACTGTTGTTGTCTTTGTCTCAAAGAAATTCTGTTATGAGACTAGGCAGCTTTATTCAGTTAAAATGTTCCAGGAAAATTCAACACCAATCACATTTAAAAATAAATGTTCAGTAGCACAATGAAGAAATATACAGTAGCACACCTACTACATGTTTACTCTTCTTGACCTCCAAACAATGTTTATGCTTGTATTCTTTGTCTTTTAAAAGTGAATACTGTGTTGATGGAAGCTGTTCATTTGATTGTCTGAGGGAATGAACTCTGCTTCAGTGGGTGAGTTAGTAATGCATACCTTCTGCATGTGAACTAATCATTGTTTATGAAGCCCTGCAAATGCAATCTGGTATTTATTTGGTGAGAAGATTTAGTAGCAAACTGGTCATAATCCTGACCTTGATAAAATATGATGTAAGTTTATGCAGCAATGATCTTCTGCCCTCCTGGGGGAGCTTCACCAACTCTTCAAAAGTTTGAAACTTGTCTCAAGTCTGAAATTTTACTCTCAAGCCCTAAGTGTGCATCCACTTGATGAAAGCCTTGTAGAAAGAAAATCTTTCTCTTTAAGGCTAGGTCCCGCTCGTGCCACCATACGCAGTGTGTTTTTATGAAATCATAGCTCTCTACACTAGCATTTAGTAGAAATCAAAGGTCACCCACATAAATTAGCTACGGTAGTTTACCACCTCATCAGGCGTCAATTTAACTATGCTAACTGTTGGTAAAATTTAGGCACATGCTCTGAGTCTGCTCAGCTGTGAAGTAATATATTCCTTAGCTCAACCCTGATGAAAGAGTTTGAGCTAATCATGCATACCATTGCTCAGCTGATGGGAGGTAAATTGTTGTGCAGCCATGTTGTACGTATTCGTTACGTATCTATGCCTCAATTATCAGCTCATATCTTCCATGAGTCTTAGAAGTGCTGGTATCAATTAGAGATAGGTCTAGTAGCTGGAAGTTACATAGGCTTTTATAAGGCTGTATGGACAGAAAGATTGAAACCACCAAGACACTTCATTTAGCTCACCCCTAGCTATCAGACAGTAATGCTTTCAGTCCTCAATAATCTGAGCTAGACTGTAACCTCTGTGGCAGGGATTGTCACTTTACTTGGTTAGTATAGTATAGTAGTATAGTAATCATCCCATTTGGGTAGTGACATTGTATAAACATAATTTCTGTTTTATTCTAAGCAAATTTGCTCACTGTAATGACACTGATCTCCTCAAGCATGCATAATCTCTCTTTCTTCTATCAGTCCACATCACTAGCTATTTGTGCTGTAGATCATGATGAAAAATGTTTACATACATGGACCATATAGAATCATAGAATCATAGAAAGCTTTGGGTTGGAA